>PISX010025448.1:0-26132 GCA_004024625.1 Mellivora capensis | reverse complement strand
TTTCCCCACGCCCATCTGTCCTCTCTTTCTCTCAAAAAAAACCCAAAAACAAAAACAAAAAAAGCCCCAAACTTATTACTCCCAATGAATGTGTTTTTTTTTAATCTCAGGTTTAAAACTTCACATCAGAAATATACTTCATAACATGTAGAATGAGAGAGCACTCTCAGCACACATATAAGAGACATCTAAACTCTTTAAGAGGGCTTCTTAGGAAACTTGGTAGAAGTGATGTCAAATCTGGGATCCAAGCAAGGAGGATTCATCCAGAACTGTTCTATTCCACAAACCCTTGGCTCTGCTCATGCATGCCTTTCCCTTTCTCAACATCCTGGTGAACTCCATCCCATGCATCCTTTTTTTTTTTTTTTTAAGATTTATTTATTTATCTGTGGGGGGGAGGGGCAGAGGGAGACGGAGAGAGAGTCTCAAGCATACTCTGGGCTGAGCACGGAGCCTGGCATGGGGCTCCATCTCATGACCAAGGGATCACAACTTGAGCAGAAACCACGAGTTGGTGGCTTAACTAACTGCACCCCCCCCATACCCCTTTCCAAGCATCCTTTAGGAGCCAGGTCTGATGGAATCAGTTATTCCCTCATCTGGGTTTCCATTTTCACTTTCAAGATACTTTGTTAAAGTATTCAGCACTTATTCCTTAATTCATTTACTCATCAATTGACATAAATTGATGAAACATCTTGAGCAGGGGATGTCTGTGCTAAATTTAAGAGACAGAGTCCTTTTTCTTCCCAGAGGAGGAATCAGCAGTTTGTACATTGTGACAGTTGCATATATGATAGTAGATAGGAATCACAGGTGTCTTGGTGGGTCAGGAAGGACTGCTTAAGGAAAGTACTACAAAAAAAAAAAAAAAAAAAAGTGCCAGCAAAGGATTGGAGGAGGAAATAAGAATGTCCCCGGTTGGGGCACCTGGGTGGCTCAATGGGTTAAGCCTCTGCCTTTGGCTCGGGTCATGATCCCTGGGTCCTGGGATCGAGCCCCACATTGGGCTCTCCGCTCCGCGGGGAGCCTGCTTCCTCCTCTCTCTCTCTCTGCTTGCCTCTCTGCCTACTTGTCATCTCTATCTGTCAAATAAATAAATAAACCTTTTTAATAAAAAAAAGAATGTCCCCAGTGGACAGAGCACTGAGTATGAAGGTCTTCAGGTAAAAGAGAATATGACTGATGCTATGGAGAAACATACAGGCAAGAGCTTGGAGGGGAAAAGCAATCTTTTCAGAGAGACAGGCAGAGAGCAGCTGGTGGAGGACAATTTCAGCTACATTAAAGGAGATGGATTTCACACCCATAGCACGTGTAGTTACTGAAAGATTCATACGGGTAAGTGGCCTGACCACATTTTGAACTCAGTAAAAATCCTCTGGCAACTGAGGATGGAACAGACTAAAGGGGTAAAAGAAATGCAGAAAGGAAAGTTTGGAGGCTGTGGTCATAATTCATTTAGACTGTAGTTATTTTTCATTTACGCTGTATTTATTTTTTAGGTGACTGAGTCCCACTTAAGGATAAAACTGTGTTTTATTCATCTTTGTCCTTAGAGACCTGTCAAGTGACCACCATGAAGTCCAACTGAATTAATATTGATCTGAATCCGAGGAAAATACTGAGATTGAAGGATGTGTTTCACAATTTCTACAAAGATCATTTATAATTAGGTCTATTATGGGAAATTTCTTTTACTTTGCAGAAGCCCCTGAATGACTGTTTTGATTTCAAGCAAAAGTTAAAGCTTGGTGTAACAGTTAAATAAACGATAAAATTAAATGAATTTTTATTTAAGCCATGTGTTGAGATTTCATAATCCTTGTTGCTATTCATCATCCTCCCAAGCTTAATTTCACTCCTCAGCACTGAGTAAGTCGTCGTGCGCTGTACTCTTTTGCCTGGGTTTAGAAGGCTTTCATAAGGGCTGGTTAAGCAAAGTACTATATTGTCTTATTTGCATTGTCCTTTCTTTCTGGATTTGAAGTGTTTCACAGATGTTAGAAGGAGAAGTACCAACCTCATTGCCCATAAGGGAGAAATCCCAAACACAGCAGGAAACTATTACGTATTCAAGGTCAGATAGCAAGAAGCATGCCTCAGAGGTTCTTCCCCCAAGGCAGGCATTCACCCTGTATGTACATCTTACTAAAAACAAACTGGCAGATTAAGTTAAAGAAGAAAACCTGAATCACTGAAAGAAGTGGTCTTCAGATAATTTTAAGTGATAGCAAGCTTTTCTATTTTAGGTATAAGTGAAACATATATAACCTATTCTGTTTCCTTGTTTTCAAAGACCTTGGATTAAAAAAAAAACTATCATAAAGGCACTTTTGCAAAGTGTCACACATGAGCAGTGTCACACATGTTCACACATGAACATATAGGAGGTCAATCAGGTGTGCCTGCTATTAAGAAAGGGGGGTGCAGAACAATATCTGTATTGAGATTTACACTAGGGCACCTGGGTGGCTCAGTCAGTTAAGTGTCTGCCTTGGGCTCGGGTCATGATCCTAGGGTTCTGGATTGAGCCCCGCATCAGATTCCCTGCTGAGCTATTCTCCCTTTGCCCACCCACCCCACCTGCTCCCCCCTCGTCCTCTCTCATACTCTCTCAAATAAATAAAATCTTTAAATAAGATTTATGCTGATTAATATGACTTAAGTAGAAGTGCATCAAGTTTGAATAAAACAACTTCTGGATATACTGTATGGTTTGAGTAGAACTGCATTTAAATTTTCCATATTCCACTGAAGAGAATCTGGCTATCACTATTTTCCCTATGTTATAAGACAGTATGATGTAGTATAATATTACAGAGCAATACAGACTATTCTTTTTTTTTTTAAGATTTTATTTATTTATTTGACAGAGAGATCACAAGCAGGCAGAGAGGCAGGCAGAGAGAGAGGGGGAAGCAGGCTCCCTGCTGAGCAAAGAGCACGATGCAGGGCTTGATCCCAGGACCCTGAGATCATGACCCAGGCCAAAGGTAGAAGCTTAACCCATTGAGCCACCCAGGTGCCCTGAGACTATACTTTTTTTAACATTTAGGATTCTGTTTTGGATTCTGTACCAAAGGCCAATGTATAACTAAATTTTTTTTTTTCATTTGATGGGATCTTGGAACCAAGACCGTAAGAAGGACTAATGGAAGGTTGTTAGCCTAACCTCAATGTTAAGTTATATGCTATAGGAAAATAATTTTAAAAACAGAGCAACAACTCTCTCTTGAACCACAGTTAAACCATGGTTACTATGTTAGAGTTGAAGATGATGCACAATGTTTGTATCAAACAAAACTGCATGTACTATGTGCCAGAGGAGTGAAGAAAACACACGCACACGTGTACACACACATGGACAAGAGAAAGTGCAGCAGGATGGCAAGGACCATCTTTCTCTGGCTCCTTGTTGAATTTCAGTGCCTAGCACAGTGCCAGGCACAAAGTAGATGCTGAATAAGAATTCCTGAATAATTGGGATGCCTGGGTGGCTCAGTTGGTTAAGCAGCTGCCTTCGGCTCAGTCCATGATCCTGGCGTCCTGGGATCGAGTCCTGCATCGGGCTCCTTGCTTGGCAGGGAGCCTGCTTCTCCCTCTGCCTGCCGCTCTGTCTGCCTGTGCTCGCTCTCTCGCGCTCTCTCTCTCTGACAAATAAATAAATAAAATCTTAAAAAAAAAAAAAAGAATTCCTGAATAATTAAATGACTTCAGCAACAGAGAAGTCCTTTTGATTAAGGCTGGGACATGAAGGATGAACAGGAGGAATCAAGGACAGACAGGTAAGAGTGGGGAATAAATTACAGATCATAAGGTCTGGTGGGCAAAGTTAATTGTGGGGAACCAATGGAAGGACAACCGGAAAAATAAAGAGAGAGTAAATCACGCATGTGCTGACTGCCCAGATACTGAATTTATGTATTTTTTAATAATTACAAAGAATCTGATAAACATTTTAAAGATGAGAGACATGATCCAATTTTTTTAAAGGAAGATTAATCTTGAAGTTGTGTGCTGGGCAGAAAGGAACAGGAAGAACTTAGAGTTAGAGGTCCAGATAGGAATCCATTGCCAATATTCAGAGAGAAAGGGAGGACTTTGGATTAGGATGGAGGGAAGAGGGCTTTTTCTTCCTTAAGCTAAAAGAACTCTTATTCATCTCCCCACCATCATCTTCTTCATCCTCACTCAACACGTTTTCTCTTTATTGAGCACTCAGTATGTGCTGGGCACTGCACAATGCATGTGTACCTGCCCATTTCAAACTCAGAGCAAGCTATGAGACACATGTGCTTACTGTTCTCCATTTATCATTGAAAGAACGAAGTTGACAGGAGACCCGTTCCCTCACTTAAAGTCACAGAACAAGGTAAATGGTATAGCTAAGGTGTGCATGAGCCTGAAGTTTCTTTCTTTTTTTTTTTTAAGATTTTATTTATTTATTTGACAGACAAAGATCACAAATAGGCAGAGAGGCAGGCAGGGGGAGAGGGGGAAACAGGCTCCCCGCCAAGCAGAGGGCCCGATGTAGGGCCTGATGCAGGGCTCGATCCCAGGACCCTGGGACCATGACCTGAGCTGAAGGCAGAGGCTTTAACCCACTGAGCCACCCAGGTGCCCCGAGCCTGAAGCTTCTTACAGACTTGAGTCCCTATGCTTCTCTCATCTGGTGTGTAGTGTTTGAAGAGTCCACATAACATGCTGATGTGGGGAAGTAATGCCAGAAAGAAGAAAAGATCAAAGATGACAACCAACGCTTGTACCTGAAACATTAGAAGAATGTGGTAGCATCCACAAACTTGCAAAGATGAAAGGAGTCACACATGTGCTTAGAAATATTAAGACCTAGTATTTTCAGGGTGCTTACTATAAGCCAGGCAGTATACTAAATAACATATATTTATTTTCTCATTTAATCCACATTATAAATACTACAGATTAGGGGGGGAAGCCCAAAAAAGAAATGCGGATTGTGCAAGTGTGCTGGAAGCCAACAGCAAAGTCAAGACATAACATGGACAGCCTCACTCCAGAGCTCATTTGCCCAGTCACTATGCTGTACCAGAAACACGTCAGTTTGTTTTTAGAGAAATCACATTTCAGGGTGCACAGTAGTATCTTTTAATTATTTATTATTTACCTACTTTTAAAATTTTTCTCCCACCTATTCGAAAACAATTTCCAAGGCCTCAATCAGATAAATGCACTTCAACATGAGATTTAAGACATTTAACATGAAGTCAACAGTACGTGTGTACACATGTATAGAGATAGGTGTTTAAATTGCAGTAGTTTTCTTTGAGTAGTAGATGATGGGAGATCTAAGTTTAAACTTCTTAAGACTTTTCTTCTCCCTCTCCAAGATTTCTTTAATAATTGTTATATAACTTCCATAATCTGAATGAAATAATGTTTCTTGGGGTGGAGGTGGGGGAAGGAAGAAGAATTCAGTGAGGAAAGAGGAGCAAACAGAAAGAGTAGAAAACCAGCTGGAACCGGGAGCAAGGCTGGAATACATAGGCATGCTTTCAACATCATATGATGAAATGCTGGAATTAACGCAAGCATAGTGATTTTTGTTCCTAAATCGGAAATGCTGTGGACTCTAAAATGCCCCTTCTCTTTGCTGAAGAGTGAGCCAGCCATTAGACAAAGCAAGTCACAGCACAACTGTTAGCTCCATAAAATCAACAGCTGAAATTAACAAGATCAGAACAGACTCCTGAACAGATGTCGGGCCCCTTCTCAGGAAGGGACTATACAGTCAATTAGAATGGACCTTGAATAAATCATTTTTTGGAAATCACTGGGAACACTGTTTTTTAATCAAACCTACTTTACTCTTTCCTCACTGTCCGCCAACCTCGTCCATGTATACTTCACAGACTCAGGAGTACAGATCACTCAGGGAAATAAACTGTATTACCTATGAAATTAACTTTTCTTCCTTCAATATCTCTATCCCTTTTTGCTTCATAGAGGCAGAGAATTTCCTGGGCTTATTCACCACTTTTAACCCCACTGCTTAGCATAGAGCCTGACAGTAGGTACTCAGATATAAAAATGTTTATTGAGTTAAGTAAATGAAGCCAAAATGGAATTTTCTTTTTTTTTTTTTAAGATTTTATTTATTTATTTGACAGAGAGAGAGAGATCACAAGTAGGCAGAGAGGCAGGCAGAGAGAGGGAGGGAAGCAGGCTCCCCGTTGAGCAGAGAGCCCGATGTAGGGCTCGACCCCAGGACCCTGAGGTCATGACCTGAGCCGAAGGCAGAGGCTTAACCCACTGAGCCACCCAGGTGCCCCCAAAATGGAATTTAAAACAGCAAAAGTAAAGAACTCCTTCAACCCACAAAATATGTTGTTTTCCCAAATAAGGACTATTACAGAAGGAGGTGTAATTCACAATCTACTTAATGGTAATGCCATTTTACCCTGTGTTAAACTCTGGAGTATATTGATAGTATCTAACTACTTAGAAATTTTAGCAATATATTTTCAAATGTAAGCAATTTGCTTCTAAGAAACATTTTCCCCCTAGTATTTTCTTAGACTTATTACTTCCTGACACAAAAAGTAGGAACTACGATTGCTCATTTAAAGTTTGAAACCACCCCTATAGACAGTCTTACTAGGAAAAGTAGTCTCAAAGGCTCAAATTTTTTTCTCCACATGGACCTTACAGGAAATTTTGGCTCTGAGAGCCAAATTTCCTCTTTGGATGGTAAGCAATCTTTGACAGTTCCAAAATTCTGGGGCCCTAGCTTATGACATTCTAGATCATAATAGCATTTGTATACATAATTATTTAACTTCATCTGCTTACTTACCTCATACTGTGACAGATGAATGCTACTGCTATCGCTAATCATCATCATTGCTGTTATTGGCAATTTACTACTGCTAGCTGCTGTGCTAAACTATTTAAAAGCATTATCTTTTATCTGAGGTGGGTGTTAAAAGTCATCTAGTCCAGCCCTAAATGTATGATTTATGAATCCTCTCTACAACTCCCCATTGGGAGACACTGACATTCAAATAAAGAACTGCAGGCCTGAAGATGTGATGAGTTTTGGAACAGAGAAGCAAAGCAGACACTATCAGAGCACAGAGGAGATCCAGTTCCCTGGGGAGGACTCAGGCTGCTTCTAACAGAAGGCATGGCTGAGCTGAGTCTTGAAAGATGAGAGAGCACTTGTCATATGGTTGAAGAAAGAAGGAAGAACTGAATAAATATAAGATTTGGTAAGAATCACAGATGTACCGAGACTTTTGATTAACTGGAGTTGCGAGGATGGGGAAGGAGAAGGAATTTGGAAAGGCCTTATTTTTGTATCTGATATTAAGCTCATCTGAATTCTTACTTTTCAAGTAAAACTTTCAATTTGGGATGAAGGGTTCCAGATTCTGATCTGTACAGTGAAAAATTGTTAAATAATAACTCTTAAAATCTTTCTGTATGTCAAGCACGTACTTACCATTACACATTTATTATTTCACAAAAACAAATTAATAAGATAGATATCATTTTTCTACTATACAAGAGAAGAAATTAAAATTTAATATTTGCCCAACTTTACTCAACTCATATATCTATAAGCCACTCGTTCACTCAGTTGTTCCTCGAGAACCTGCGATGTGTCTGTCAAAATTTGAAAGTGGGTCAGTCTGATTTGAAAACATTTGTTTTAACCACTACACAGCACCTGTCTTTCCCTTAGCATCGGAAAGAGAATCTATATTTTTTCCTTTTCGCATTTATTAGTTTTTAAAGATTTTTTTTTAAATTTGAGAGGGGATGGAGAGAGAACAAGCAGGGAGAGGGGCAGAGGGAGAGTGAAAAGCAGACTCCCTGCTGAGCAGAGTGTCTGACTCAGAACTTGATCCCAGGATCCTGAAATCATGACCTGAGCCAAAGGCAGATGCTTAACCGCCTGGGCCACCCAGGTGCCTCTCACATTTATTATCATCTTTACAACTCTCAAATGACTCAGAAACAAGTCATATTCTAGAGAAGTCAAAGTGTGAGACTACTAAACACATTTCTTGTCCAGAACATGACAGAGATTTAACACAAAGCAGTGTATCATTAGTTTAGCTATGCTCTGAATGCCAACTGAGTTCATTGCTTAGGCCATTTCACTGATAAATTCCATTTTTCAGAGCACTTATAATCTAGCAGTTAACAAGGGCGCCTGGGTGGCTCAGTGGGTTAAGCCTCTGCCTTCTGCCTAGGTCATGATCTCGGGGTCCCAGGATCGAGCGAGTTCTCTGCTCGGCGGGGAGCCTGCTTCCCCCCTACCCCCCGCCTGTCTCTCTGACTACTTGTGAGCTCTCTCTGTCAAATAAATAAATAAATAAATAAATAAAATCTTTTAAAAAAATCTAGCAGTTAACATTTTTCCTGTGTGAAATAGGCTTAAGACAAGGGAGTACTTTACTATGGCAAAATAGTACACACAAAATAGCTATTAAGTCTTAAACGATCACATGAGAGAGATAACTAGATAAAATGGGATTTGAAGCCTAAATCTAGGGCTGTGGTGGAAAATCTAGGGCTTCGTACAGAGACTGACAAAATATAACCGATAGTGGTAAATAGGAATCATTAGTATTTTCCTTGTATTCATGCAGATGGGGTAATGGAGACTTCGTGAAGGCACACAATTGGCTTGCAGCCCAGAGCTGGTAAGTAACGGGGTGAGGCTATCCTCCAGGCTGTTTCACTGGAGAGCCCACTGTCTTCGCTCTATCTCTACAGTACCTCCCTCGTAGGGAGCTGGTGAAAACGACATAGAATAATGCAGGTAAAGGGTTTAGCAGAGCATGTGTCATATAAGCACTCTCTTTAAAATCAGTTTGACAAGTACGTCTGAACATTTAATTGCTGCCAATCACTGTTTTTGGCCCTGAATAAATACAATAAAACATATAAAATAGATGTGTGGCTCATGGAGCTACTGTGTTACACGGGAGAGCCACACAATAAGCATGATAAATAAAGACATAAGTACTATGCTGGATAATGACAAAGTGCTATAGGGAAAAAAAAACAAACCATAACGCACAGAAGTGACAGGAAATGTCCAGGTGGGGTTGTAACTTTAGATAAGGAAAAGTCTATCCAAATAGGTGCTATCTGTCCAATGGCCAGAAGAGGGGAGCCATGCAGATGCCTGGGTGGTGTGGGGGTAGAGGGGGAGCACTACAGGCAGAGGGCGGAGCAAGTACAGGAGCTCTGCAGCAGGCGCAGACATCCCAGTTCCAGGAATTCAGGCAGCCAGCTGGGCTGGAGGGAATGAGCAAGTGAGGACAGCAGCCAAGTTGAGGGCAGACACGAATGGGAGGGCAGTGTGTGCAGACCATGCTGTGCTTTTTAGGCTACTTTACATCAGCTTGGGCTTTTACTCGGCTTGAGGGCCCACTGGAGGGTTTTTGACAGGAGGATGCCCTGATCTGACTCAGGTTTTAGCATTTCACTGACTGCAACAGGAAAAGCAGAAGAACTGGCGGCATGCATGACGCACAGAGACAGGTTTGGAGGCCTTGGGAAAAAATGCACGTTTGAGCTGGTGGTGGCTTAGGCAGGGGTGGGAGCTGTGGAGGCAGTGAGAAGGATCAGATATAAGCTGCTGTTAAGCCTTCTTAAATTGGCATCTGGCCAAAATTACAACCTGGTCCATCGATTTTTAAGCTGAGATGAGAAACCACAGAGGCCTGACTGAAGTTTTAAACAATGTGCTATACTCTTTGTCTTTGAAACGTATTAAAAGCTCCCAGTCTAAGAAAGGCATTACGCCAAGCACTGCAGATAAAAGAGATGAGGGTGACTATCCCTGTCCCTTTAAAAACTTAACTCTATAAAGAGGACAGTATACCTGACTATAAGCAGCACAGTGTGGCCATATGCATTCCTCCAATAAATATACTGGGTGAGGTTTTAGGTGCTGGAGATAGATGAAATCCTGCTCTGTGGGGTTTATATTCTAGTAGAGTGAAACAAAAAATTAGCAAGAAATAGAAATTATATAGCAAATTAAAAGGCAATAATGAGGGACTTCAAAAAGATCAAGCCCATATCTGTGCAACACTCTTAATACTGAAAAATTATGAACAATGTAATGTCCATGTAAAAATAACTGGCTTAATAAGGTGGTATGTCCAGTCTACATATTAGTATGCAAAAGTTTAAAAATACATAACTAACTTTAATGAATCAATGAGACTAATTTTACTTTCAGACAGATAATAAAGAGCAAGATAATGAGTGAAAGAAAAAGCCCGATGTTACACACACACACACACACACACACACACACAAAATCTCTATGTACACATGTATGTATATAAAGCCACAGTATATTCTGGAATGACAAATGATAGGGTGAAAGACACCATCTTGTTTAGGAATCAAAAAGACTTTCTAGATTTGAACCCTGTGGAGAATGTAGTTCCAACTCTTCCTTTCTCAACCACGGGCCAGTCCATAGGCAGCCATCCACAGCTCTGTGGCTTTGCGGCCACTGCACAATCCATTGGTAGCCCTCTGCCCCACCTTGACAACAGCTCTGACAATTATATACTTTGATCTACTCCAGAAAAGCTGAGACCCTTAAAGAGGACAGGGTTGGTCCTGGGTGAGTACAGGATTTCTTCAGTTTTTCTCCTGTCTTCCAAGACATTCCTGGAGGCTTGGGTGTGACCAGAGCCCCTACTGGCCTCCTTTCTCGGGCTCTGCCACCATCTCCTCGAGCAGTGCCTTGGTGCATTCTGTCTGTCCACCCCCTCCCAAACCCCTCCCCGGATCACAGATCACTGTGTTTGATCAACCGCTTCTGCCAATGTGCTAGCAGATTAGGTTTGTGTTCACAAATTCTCCCAGTCCACCAACGCATGAGTTTTCTTTTAAAAAGCGATTTAGGAGGCACAAGTATTGCATGAGATTGTGTATGAGGAAACTAGCTGTTTCCCATAAACCACTGTACTTAAATTGAGTTATTAAAATGATTAACTCTCCCACCCTTTCCACGGTACACACATTAAATGTTATGATTATTATTAACCTTCTCACCTCCTCCACAGTATACACATTGGGAAATGCTATTACTAAGCCCCCCTCCCCCAGTTCTGCTCCTTCTGTCACTGGGAAGGCATTCACAGAAACTGTGCTAGGCTTAAAGAACTAGGATTTTAGTCCTCCCTATTCCTAGAGCTGCCTAATAGTCACTCTCCTTATCTATCTATCTATCTATCTATCTATTTATTTAATTTAAATTCAGTTAGCCAACATATGGTACATCATTAGTTTTTGATGTAGTGTTCAGTGATTCATTAGATGAGTATAACACCCACCACTCATCACATCACATGCCCTATTTATTGAGCATCACTGAGTTACCCCATCTCCCCCCTTCCACAACCCTCAGTTTGCTTCCTGGAGTCAAGAGTCTCATATATGATTGTCTCCCTCTCTTGTTTTTTCCCCCTTCAGTTTTCCCTCCCTTCCTTATTGTCCTCTGCACTATTCCTTATGTTCCACATATGAGTGAAAACTGTGTGGAGGTCCTTCAAGACCTTAAAAATAGAGCTTTCTTCTTATTTCTAAGCTTACAAGGTATTCGAACATGCTTTATCTCATGGATATACACAATGAGACTGAGGCAGACCCTAGTGTTCCCACGTTAAGATGAGAAAATAGGCTCAGAGCATGCGGTCGCTCACCGGTCTTGTTACAAGGCTGGGAGGTAACCTAACTTATCTCCTTACAAATACATGTTCAAGTACCACAACCCAAGCTTCGTCCCTGAAGGAGGTTTTGGCACACAGACTTTCTCTCCTGTAGCCTTGCCCAGAACAAGGGAGTGTTTCCCCTCCTACTCAAGAACACATGAGGGTGCTGCTGGATTAGGAGGATGCAAAAGAAGGAGCCTGGGAACCAGAGTGAAGACTACGTGGTTTGCAACTGTCCACACACACCTTGTGTGAGGACATCTGTATGTGAGCCCACTGGGCACACCTGCAGGTGCACACTCCTGAGCTTCTTGGCTCCTGTGTTTCCCTGCACAAGTCTGTTTCTGGATCCTTTTTCAAATAGAATGCTCCCTAACACATCACATTTCCCTTGCAGGGTCCTCTCTTCCTTAAATTCTAATGACATCAGCTTAAATGTAACTGACTCAAGGAAACTGTTGTAGGTTGAGTGTGCTCCTAAAAAATTATGGCCAAGTTCAAAGTCCCAGTACCTTTGAATGTGTCCTTATTTGAGAACAGGCTCTTTGCAAATGTAATCAATTAAGAGGAGGTCTTACTGGATACTGGATTAGGGCGAGTCTTAATCCAGTGAACAGTGTGCTTTTAAGGAAAGGAAAATTTGCACACACACAGACACATACAGGAAACAATGCCTGGATGAAGGAAGCAGAGATCAGAGTCACGCATTGACAAGCCAAGGAACACCAGGGATTGGCAGCAACCACCAGAAGCTTGGAGAAAGACACGGAAGAGACCTCAGAGCCTCCAGAAAGAACCAACTCTGATGACATCTGGGTTTCAGATTCTGGCCTCCAGAACTGGGAAAGAATACATCTTTGTTGTTTTCATCACCCAGTTTTTGGTAATTTGTTACAATAGCCCCAGGAAGTCTTCCTGTTTTTTCCAGATCCGGCCAGGTTCTTCTCCTGTACATTTTCACAGCATTGGCTATTTTCTTCTAAACAGCGTTATGTCCCAGTATATTGATTTTTTTAATCAATATTTATTGCCCCACTAAAACAGATGTGAAAACAGATGATGTGGGGTTTTGCTCACTATAGTGACAATCATAAAAACAGTACAGTCTGCAACAAAATATTTTTTAAATAAAAGAAAGAGGGAATGAATGATTAGATTGATGAATGCAAGAAGAGAGCAGAGCACTTACAATTTTGGCCCGAGGGTTTGGGAGAACTGTTCACCTGAAAGCAAAACAAAGATCTCTCTCTCCATCTCTCTCTGTCACAGAACTGTCTCTCTTTCCTCTTTCAATCTCTCTCTGTCTCTCTCTCTTGCTTGTGCCAAGTTAGATTCAGAACATTTGTCTTTTTAAAAATCTGTGGGGAATGAAAAGATTGACAAGACAGTTAATATCAGGGAAACTGTCAACTCTAACACTGATGATAAACACTGTAAAACTGTGAAAAATGAAAACAAATGATCTCTTTCTACAAGTTAGAGAAAGTAGAAACTCTTGATCATTTTGTCTTATCAAACAGCACAATAGTAATTACTTGTATCATTAATTTTGTATACAATCTAAAATGGCAGACAATTTTTATTTGATGAAAATAGTAAAAATTGGACATATTTTTCTATCTTTAGAGTTAGCTATTTATAAATATAGTCACATACTCATGTATCTTAAAAATTACAGAAAAAAATGATGTTGCACCATGGTTAAAGGCAAAAGCTTTGGAGTCAGACCCCAGGCAAAAAGACCAGCTTTAACCAACTACAGTGGCTACATTGGACTTGGACACATTATTTAACTTGTCTCTGCCCAGCTTTTAATTTCGCCTCATAGGGTTGTAGTTTGGATGAAATCAGCTAATATATGCAAATACATACAAGAGTAATTGGCACACAGTAAAACTCAATACATTTTAGCATTCTTATTACTATTAGACATCTGACGTTTGATGAGACCTTGGTGAGTAGTCATTGAGATAATCTCATCCATTTATGTCATAACTATAAATTACAAATCATTTTCTTTTTTCATCTTTCAGAATTAAAAAGTGATGAACAAAATAGGCTGGTGAGTGATGCGTGGGGTTAGGAATGGCGAAGAGATTTTGAAAACACTTTTCTTTGTAATAAAAAAATGCTGAAAGCTTAATTATTTTGGGGGGCGACAGGGAGTAGGGGGGATATAATAAAATGTCCAAAAAAATGGAATTATAATGCCTTATTTCCATTTTAGTGGAAGCATTAACTTATTTTTATGGTAATTTAAATTAAAGTTTTTGTCCTTTAGTCCCAGTCTTGCCAAGTCACAATTTCAAAGGATTTTTAAAAACTTGGGTTTAATGGCTTATGTGGTTTAAAGACTTAGAATTCCAATTAATTTGGGGGTTGAACTTCTGATTAGACATGTCAGATTTCAGTATAAAGTCAAATGTATTAAGCATTATCTGTGGTGTTTCCTCCTTCCCAAAGAAATACTTTCTTACTATTGACATTTTCAGTATCTTGCTTGTTAATGAATTTTATGCACAATTATTTAATATATTTAATCTTAGCTCTTCTCTTGGTGTCAGATAGGATCACCTTCATCCAAACCTGAGATTTAATGTTGACTGGTCAGCTGGCAAGTGCTACACTACTGCCTACACTGGAAAATTGCTGAGGTTTAAAAAATTTCTTTAGGGGCGCCTGGGTGGCTCAGTCTGTTGGGCATCTTGCCTTCAGCTCGGGTCATGATCCCAAGGTCCTGGGATTGAGCCCCGGATCAGGCTCCCTGCTCAGAGGGAAGCCTGCTTCTCCCTCTCCCACTCCCCCTGCTTGTGTTCCCTCTCTCGCTGTGTGTGTCTCTCTGTCAAATAAATAAATAAAACCTTTAAAAAATTCCTTTAAGCTTCTATTTTGGCTAGAGAAGATAAAGTTCATTTTCCAGGGGGATGCTAGCAGCTCCTTATCTTTTTGGGTGTTTCCAATCTTGTCTTTGTGGCTAATTTGGGGATCACAATCATATGATGGGCAGTGAAAATAGAAACAGGATTCCTCAGTGGGCTGTCTACACCACAAGCAGTCATTACCCCAGGCCAGAACTTTCTGATAGATGCAGAGGCCATGCAGGAAAATGAGCCATCCCAAGATTCCTACAGGTCCTCTAATTGTCTAGCAAATTGATAGGCTATGCTTGTCAAAGCTGCTATCTGTATTCTTCTGGACTCCCTCCGTCTTTGTGCCTAATGATTTCCATCTGCAGCTTTCATAGTCTGGTGTATAATTTGGTCTCTCATGCCTCTCTGAATTTGCCTCCTCTGTGTTACTTCTCCTTTTGATACTGTATATTTCTCAAACTTTTCTTATCTCTTAGTGTTGTTCAGATTCATTCTTTGTTGTTGAAAGAGTCAGAGTTCATCTTTGCAAAAAATACAGTAAAGATGAAAACAACTGTCAAATGAAGAAAATAAAACAGAGAAAACAGAAGTTGCTTTTGAAGGCATAAAAATCAAGTTTTACCTCGCTTGTCCCTTTTAAAATATTTATTTGAAAGAGAAAGACCAAGTAGGGGTGTCGGAGGGGCAGCTGGAGAAAAAGAAAGTCTTAGGCCGAATTTGCGCTGGGAGCCCAACAAGGAGCTCGATCCCACAAACCTTGGGATCACGACCTGGGCCAAAACCAAGAGTCAGACGCTTAACCAATTGCACCACCAAGACACCTCTTATGTCTTGTTGTTTTGACCAAAGTAATGAATATGTGTGACTCAAAACTTACAATAATTATGACAAATTTCATGTTTGAGGTTCTAAACTGGAGACTGAATAAACTGAAGGCACAGAATAAAGAAGCATAGGCAAGCAAGTCAATTTGTTTTGTATGTGACCATTTTTGGACATAGGACTAGAAGGATTTTCTCCCCTCATTCTCAAAGTTAGACTATAGATGAATATTCACAATCAAGTTAGAATCAAACCAAATCAAAGACACGATAAGATTAAACACTCAGAATTCTTATGGAGTGATTTTTGTACCAAATTTGGCAGTTTATAGATAGCTACCAATCCAACTAAATTAAGGGCTCTTTAGCACAAGCTTAAACAAGAAAAAGCCTATTCGTTGGTTGACTGGATAAAAGGGAAAAGCAAAATGGCACCAACTGCCTGGTTTCCCTCCACACCCATTTTAGAAGGCTGAAGACCCTCAAGGATCAAGGCTTTCTTCCTTCAGACTTAACATAGGTAAAATTTATGATGGTTTCTCTTAGTCTGCAGCTTGACTACACCAGTTCCCATATTTTCTCTCTAAGGAGAGCCAGATGAGTAGGGTTCCTTCTTATGGCATTATCTTAACAGGGATAACAGTGCTCCAACTGAAGCAGGCTTAGCTTGTGCCCTTGGGCCAGACATTTCTGTTCTTCCTTAGCTTCTGACCAGCAAAGTAAGGCTTGCTTCTCTCTTTTCTTCTCCTATTGTTATGGAAGCAAAGGTGTATCTGTGTGTGTGTGTGTGTGTGAGAGAGAGAGAGAGAGAGAGAGAACATCAAAGAACTAGCTAGGTCAGAGATTTTTCTCCCTCATTTACATTCATTTATTATATAACGATTTACAGAAGTTAAGAACTAATGTTTGGCATACCTGCTTGACTTAGGTATAAGTTAAATAAAAACGTTTTTCCTGGTAAGGTTATGAAGAATAATACATATTTCTATTATACATTTGAAAGCCACAGCACATCCAGTATTTAAAATCTGAATACAATACTAGAATATTGCTTCCATTTCAAAGGGGAGACGAAAACAAAACAATATTCTGGGGAGATCTCAATATTATAGATCATTACCTGTCTTAACTCTCTTCAATCCAACAAGGTTAGGTAAATACAAAAATAATGTTAAGACACATCCCAGTAGAGACTGGACAAAATTTAGTAAGCAGATACCAAATGCCAGTCATGCTTAAGATTGTTTTATATGGTACGAGGTTTACTGAGACTAACCCACTGCACAATTTTGGGAGATGTCATTCATGTATGCTCCCTAGAATTGTGCGAAGTGGTGATACAAAAATAAATACAATATGGTCTTTCATTCATGCCCTCTGGCCTACAGAATGAAGACAACCTCTTTGGCATTGAAAGCTCTTTACTATCTGACCCAAATTTCATTCATCACAATCCATGTAGTCTAACATTTGGTTATAAAGAATCTATTTGCTACCCACCTTTTCCTGTAATTGGCCTATACTCTTCCACCCCTTCTTGTCTTGCTCATGCTGTGACCCTAATCTCATAAAGCAGATTGTATATAAAAATATAAATATATAGGTATGCCTTATTATTTTCCATATACATATATATGTGTGTATATATATATGTGTGTGTGTGTATATATATATATCTGTGCATACTATATACATATATAGTAGGAAAACACTAAGGCACACCAATTATATGCTGTAGATAAAGGACATTGAGAGAAAACAGAGCTGGAAAGGTAATTTAGGCCAGCTAAAAGGCTTATTCAGTAGGCCAAATGGATTGCTGATGGTTTGAATAGGTGTGTGACATGAACAAAGTTGTGCATTAGTAAGTCAAAATGGGTTACAGTAAGAAAATTACTGCAACTGTTAAACAAGATAGAATTAGGCTTTAACCTCAGTGGATACAGAGAAAACAAATGTAGAAAGATTTCCAGAGTAAGAGAAGGTAATGGACAAACAACAGATCCTGAAAGTTATCTACATTGGTGAGAAAGTAATTAGAGAAAGATGGGTACCTGGGTGGCTCAGTCGGTTAAGCGTTTGCCTTAGGCACAGGTCATGATGCCAGTGTCCTGGGATCGAGTCCTGTATTAGGCTCCCTGCTCAGAAGGGAGCCTGCTTCTCTCTTTCCCACCCCGCCCTGCTTGTGCTCTCTGTCAAATAAATAGATAAAAACCTTAAAAAAAAAATAAGTAAAAAAAAAAAAAAAAAAGAGAGAAAATAATTACAGAAGGAGTCTTTTATATGAGTAAAACCATGAAGAAAGAAGGTAGGAAGACAGGTAAGTGAGGTGGGAATAAGGCTGAGTGGCTTGGGAAATAGAGATGAATTAAAAATAATTTCTTTTCCAGGGGCGCCTGGGTGGCTCAGTGGGTTGGGGCCTCTGCCTTCGGCTCAGGTCATGGTCCCGGGGTCCTGGGATCGAGCCCCGCATCGGGCTCTCTGCTCCACAGAAAGCCTGCTTCCTCCTCTCTCTCTCTGCCTGCCTCTCTGCCTACTTGTGATCTCTGTCTGTCAATAAATAAATAAAATCTTAAAAAAATAATAATAATTTCTTTTCCAGCCATACACTGATCTAGTTTTCTTGAACATTTTGCCTACCTAAACACCTAAATTTACAGTTAACAACAAGAGCAACCACCAATAATGGACCAAAAATAGGATTCCAGAAATGTAAACAAGCACCACAGATGATTCAATCTTAGGGGCACCAGTCAAAATGTGATGATTCTTGAACACTAGGGACAGGAACTAAACCCTAGCGTCTATCAAGAATATGGCCTTTTATTTTATGAAGGAGCCTGCATATAATTGGGCTAACAAAACAAAACAAAACAAAACAAAAACCTAATTATCAGCAAACTCTACCAGAAGAATACCAAGGAGTATACCAAGCCACAAGTCATCCATCCTTTACGATGGTGTATGACCTAAAAGTATACTACCTATGTTAGCTGAAAACATGATGGATGAAAAACCAGTGATCTAAGTGAACAGAAGGAAGCAAACTGAAAACCTTTTTGGAGAAGCATACTGTCAAAACAGAGCTCAAAAAAATCTCCCAGGGGTGCCTGGGTGGCTCAGTGGGTTAAGCCTCTGCCTTTGGCTCAGGTCATGGTCTCAGGGTCCTGGGATCAAGCCCCACATCGGGCTCTCTGCTCAGCGGGGAGCCTGCTTCCCCCTCTCTCTCTGCCTGTCTCTCTGCTTACTTGTGATCTCTTTCTCTGTCAAATAAATAAATAAAATCTTAAAAAAAAATTCTCCCAGATAAAATTCTAAGGTAGAAAATTTTACTGGGAAAGAGGAGCAGACAATAAAATCAGAGTTATAAAGATTCAAATATTGAAAACATCAAGCAGAGGATATAAGTTATATATGTTAAAAATATTAAAAAATAAAGAGATTTTAAAATATAAGCACTAATTATAAAATACACAATTTTTATAAAAATGATGAAAATAACCATACAAATAGACTTTCTAAAATAACCAAAATTGAATCTTTATAAGTGTAACAGTAATTTAACATTTAGAAAGGAAAAAAATAATTATAGTTGAAAATTAAATGGCTAGTGACTATCATGTTAGATACAGATGAAGAAACATTTAGTGATCTGGAAGACAGAGCTAAAGAAATTATTCAATAGTGTGAACAAAATGAGATTGAAAAAAAATGTATATGATATTAAGACAAATGCAATCACAGTGAGAAAGTTTAATATATATCTTATGGTATCTCCAGGATAAGGAAATAGGCAAATCTGGAGAGAAGTAATATTTGAAGAGATAATGACAATTTTAGAATTTAGCAAGTCTTATGAGGGAAATTCAGCTGTGTGTTTGAACTTCCTTTATTATGTTACTACTAAATGTTCTGAGCCAGGACCAACCCCGATTCTCAGTCTGCAGCCAGAGCTAAGAATTAGCAAATCTCCAAGGGAAAAAAAAAAGCAACTTCAGATCTTCAGATCACCTCCCAAAGTTCCTCTCTTTCCTAAAATTATAGTCCCTCTGGTCTCCCTTGCTTCTGCAGCTCTCTACAGGGCTTTAAAAAACAACTTGGGTAATAATATTTGGTTTTTCTACTTATTTGCAGTGGTAACATGGACCTATTATGAACTACTTCATTCCAGCAGGAAGAAATTTAGGGATGCTTCTTTGATATTTGAGCATATTCAACTGGTTGGATTATTTGTGAAGGGGGAAATAGTGGTTGCTAGGAGTGAGAATATGCAGAACCTTGTAGTCTACAGTAAGGAGTTCATTTTCCCAGAACTCTAGCATCAGAATATCGTAAGGACCAATGCCATGAATGAAAATATCCCTAAGGAGAGACACAAGATACAGAGAAGTAATATGATTCTGGATAGTGGTGGATGGGTATCTTGGGATTACATGAAAAAGGAGGCTTGGATTCAAAAACAGTAGAATAAGTAAATCACGCTGCCATCAGATACTGAGTTGTAGTTGAGTGGTAGCGGCAGGATATTTTAAAGATGAATGGAATGCAAATTGCTTCTCCTTACACTCACAATAAGTACAAGTAAGATGAAAAGCAGAGAGAAAAGTAGTGGGAGAGCCTTGTTTGCCTAAGCTTCAATGATACTGAAAACTATTGCCCCTCATCTTATATTTCCATCATCTCTACATTCTTCCAATAACAGACCCTCCTTCAGTGAACCATCCCTCTTCCATTCTCACCCCATATGATTTCAGTAGAGCTAACTGCTTCCCCCTCTACCTCTCTCTTACTTGCCTGGCAAAAGTTTGGTACATTATCCAGAACTGGTTCTGGCAACTGGTTCTAGGATGGACACAATTTTGTCTGGTGAAACTCAATTCCAGGAATTTTTTTTTTTATTTATTTGTTTGACAGACAGAGATCACAAGTAGGCAGAGAGGCAGGCAGAGAGAGGAGGAAGCAGGCTCCATGCTGAGCAGAGAGCCCGATCAGGACCCTGGGATCATGACCTGAGCCGAAGGCAGAGGCTTTAACCCACTGAGCCTCCCAGGCGCCCCTCAATTCCAGAACTTTTCATGGAATTATTTTGCTCAAGTTAATGGAATGTTGGTCTACATCGGTAGTGGCTACCTTGCAACATTAAAGAAGAGCTAATAGGACAGGAGAACCCAAAGGAAAGAGATTGAGAGTCAGCAAGACAGAACACTGACAATCCAAACATGCTTGAGTATAGTTCTATTCTAGACTTTCTATTTACATGGCATAATAAGTTACCCTTCCTGCTTACATCAGTTTGATATCACTTGCAAAAGAACAACTCCTGACAAATACACTTGAAAAAATTTGAATGGATGTTATTTCTTTGCAACAAAATGGGAGTTTCACAAGGCATTAAAAGAGCCAGTCTTAGAATTTCAAGAGTAAAGAAGTTCAGAGATAAAAGAGCATGTTTTGACTTGCTTCAAGTCTCAGAGCTAGCTAGTTATGGTAGATCTAGTGATAAAATCCAGATCTCTCATACTTTCTTCTCTCAGGAAGAGATAGTGTTGTGCTCTCCCTCTGTCTCCTTGCCTTCCCCTACTGGGGCCTTTGGTGCTCAAGAGGAAGAGGGATCTCCAACATCAAAGGTGGGGCAACGTAAGAAGAAAACCAATGGGGGAATGGGGGTAGGGTGGGACGGGTATCCACTCTCCTGCAAGACTAAATTGTCTATTAAAAATCAATCAACTTCTCTACTTCTCCATGGAAAATCAATGAATCCTCTTTGATAATCAGCATGACCATTATTCAACAGTGAAGTCTGACAGGTTTTGCTTCTTTAACTTGTACAGATCTTCAGCTGTCAGTAATTTTTGTAGTTGATAAGGCTGATTATTCTGACTTTGAAGAAAGGATCCGAGGTGGAGTTAGGAAGCTTCTCAGAAGCAAAATGTTGCAGCATGGCTGTGTGTAACGGCAGTCTGCGGCCCAATAGAGCTGTGTTTGTTTACTTTTCTGATGGATCCAGCATTTACTGGATGAAGCCAGAGAGAGAAAAATAGCACTCACAGCATAGCAGAGTGTGAATAACAAGGTACAGGCAAACATCTGCACACAAATCAACCGGGATAATTTTATCTCATCATCTGCTATAGCCAGGATGCATGAGCGGAATCTCTTCAGAATCTGCTCATTGGTGCTTCAAGAGAGATTGTTCCTTGCTCTTAAGGACAATTATCCTCTGATTACTTGATTCCTTGAAATGCCATTTGAATCATACAAGCCCATCATGAATGTGTGGAAAAACTTGTCTTCCTCAAGCTGGGTTTGAACCCCAGAGTTCCAATACAGTCTTTATCTTTTCTGCACATTAAGGAATAGATTATTAGAGCCAGAGGGAATTCAAAGAGCACTTAACTCAGAGACAGTAAACGGTCACTTTTTAAGTAAAAGATATGCTTGAGGTGCTCTGCAACTCTTGGCAAAACTCTCTCCACTTTGGGCTTCAACTTTCAAACCTGCAAAGTTAGAGTTGGGTTAAGTGAAATCTAAGGTCCATAGGGCAGAAATACTCTGACCATCTATCTTCAGGATAAATGTGGCTGGAAGGCTGGTCATTTAGTTTAACACAAAGCACTGGAAGAGAGCAGTTCAATCTTATGCATAACTAAGGACTTACAATTTAAAGCTATAGTTCTTTTGTTTATATAACAGAAAAAGGATTTTTTTAAAGTGCAATTTTGGCATGGATGTGGGGAAACTCTCCTATACTATAGTAGAAGAATAAACTAGCACAGTCTTCCCGTACAGCTATGTGGCAACATAATTAACAACTGAAAATGCATGCACCCTTTGACTTAGACATTTTACTTCTAGGAATTTCTACTACGGGTAGAGCTGCACATGTGTGAAAGACTTTTGTGTAAGGCTAGTCACTATAGCATTGTTTGTAGCAGCACTGTTTGTTCCCAGCAGGAGACTGGAAACAATTTAAATGCCAATATCTACAATGGAATAGCTGTACAGGGGAGTATCATGCAGCTGTGACAAAGAGAATGGAGAGAAAAGTCTTAAAATGTGTTAAAAAGGAAATATTTTGTGCAGAAATGAATCACTTTAGCTACCTGACTAAAGAAAGGCTTAAAAGGGATGATGGCTCTTTTTGTTTTCCTTAAATCTTGAGTATCAGGAATGGGTTCAAGGCCAGTTAGTACATTCTAACAAAGAATTGGCCAGAAACTCTTTGCAGTCGGCACTGGTAAGAATGGGGATGGCAATTCTGGCTGAGGTATTCTATTCATGATCTCATCCTCTGTCTTGTGCCTCTTCCCAATGACACCTGTCTGTTAACATCCTCTATCATAAATACTAAAAATTATCTTTTCTTAACACTTTCAATGGCCATCTCTTAAAAAAAAAGTTATAGTATTGAACACCCAGAATACACCATGTAGTATGACTAGAAATTAATGTAAATTCTGCCACTTATCCTAAAAATGACAATCTACCTT
Organism: Mellivora capensis; assembly: GCA_004024625.1. Lineage (NCBI taxonomy): Eukaryota > Metazoa > Chordata > Mammalia > Carnivora > Mustelidae > Mellivora > Mellivora capensis. The sequence continues at coordinate 3,213 of PISX010025448.1, read as the reverse complement.
TTACCTCCATCTGTCAGAAGGGAAAACACAGACACCAAGAAGCTTATAATCTACCCAGAGAATGACAGTCAGTCAAAGGTTCTTTCTGCTGCCAAAGCTTACGTGTGTTTGTCTTTGTGTTGTCCTCCTAGGACATGTGAACATTTTTTTCTTTGAGGACATGTGAACATTTTTTTATACAGGAAGTTGAACAGTTTAAACAGACACTACGATTTAATACACAGTAATTAATCCTACGTGCCAGGAATTGTGCTGAGTGCCTGGCAAGTGCAGCCAAGCTGTAAAGTCCCAGAAAGGACAGAAATGGGAATGATTTTTTTAAAGATTTTATTTATTTGTTTGACAAAGAGAGAGAGCGCGCGAGCGCACAAGCAGAGGAAGAGGAGGAGCAGCAGACAGAGAGAAAAACAGAAGCAGGCTACTTGCTGAGAAGGGAGCCTGATGCGGGGCTTGATCCCAGGACCCTGGGATCATGACCTGAGCCGAAGGCAGACGCTTAACTGACTGAACCACCCCGGCGCCCCAGATGGGTATGATTTCTGAGTACTTTCTCCTAAGAGTAAAAGTCAGAAAGAAGGGAGATTTAAATTTATATTATATACTCCCAACAAATATTTAGTTACTTTCTAAAAGATTTTCTTAGGAGATATTCTTGGAAGTGTTAAATTATTGAGTATAAAAATATTATACACATTTAGATACACATGATGAAATTCTAACAAACTAAGTTCAAGTGACAATAGAAGCACAGTATCAATTAAAAAAAAAGACAAATGAAAATAAAAGTAAAATTTAAAAAAGGAAAGTGGGCCAAAGAAAGATCCACACTTTTCTCAGCAATGAGTTTCAGACATTGACTCTCAAACTTTGAAAAGATTTAGCATCACCTGAGCAGTCAGTTAAAAACTACCAAAGTTAAGCTCCATTTCTATTCATTCTAAATTAACTCTGAGGTGAGAACTTGGAATCTCCATTTTTAGCAAGCTCCCAGGTGATTCTGACGTGCAACACACTTCACAACTTAACTGACAGCTAGTCAGGTGGGAGGAGGAACAAGTTGGAATTACAATTACCAACATTTATAGTTTAATTATGATTAGTTTAATCATCAATCTACAGAGTAAACACCTCTTTAAACCTGTTATTTTTCATCTGATATTTTAACCTCTGTTTCTTCCACTCTAATATGATCCCCCCACACTTCAATATTCCGGAAACTGAGACACTGCTTATGATTGACGTATTTTCTTTTCCTGAAAGATGTTAGTAAATCAGTGTTCCAAAATACAATGAACTGTTTCTTAATCAAGAAATACATTTGTGGGGCACCTGGGTGGCTCAGTGGGTTAAGCCTCTGCCTTCGACTCGGGTCGTGATCTCAGGGTCCTGGGATCGAGCCCCACGTCAGGCTCTCTGCTCAGTGGGGAGACTGCTTCCCCCTCTCTCTGCCTGCCTCTCTGCCTACTTGTGATCTCTCTCTCTCTCTGTCAAATAAATAAATAAAATCTTAAAAAAAAAAGAAAGAAATACATTTGTGAGTGACCTCAAAGGTTCACAGCATGAGGCCATTGTATAATACTATGGATTCCTAGGTTTGAACTGTGGGTACTCTGAAACCAGTGTGTAGCCTAGGTTACTGCTGGTGAGTGAGGCTAGGCAACTGCCCACTTCCAAAAGCAGCCTTACTCTTTAGAAATGCAGTGAATTTCCTAACATATACATGCTGCTGAAGCAAGTACTTTGACTTTCCTTAAAGTAAAGCACCATCACCACCTCACCAACAGCAGATTTTCTTTCCTGGTGAAAATCATCCCCCTGAGATAGCTAGTGAATGGCCCTGGTGTGGGTATGGAAAGACCTAAAAATGATCTTTGTATCTAAAAAAGAGTTCTTGAAAAAAATCAAGAAGTTGAACTGTAGCAGCAAGTAAGATCTATTAAATGAATCATATACACAGTTTAGATTTGTGGAGCTGTCTTATGTTTAAATGATATTTTATGGGGCACCTGGGTGACTCAGTGGGCTAAAGCCTCTGCCTTCAGCTCAGGTCATGATCCCGGGGTCCTGGGATCGAGCCCTGCATCAGGCTCTGCTCTGTGGGGAGCCTGCTTCCTCCTTTCTCTCTGCCTGCCTCTCTGCCTACTTGTGATTTCTGTCAAATAAATAAATAAAATCTTTAAAAAAAATGATATTTTATGTGTGTTAAGAAAACTTCATTACAGTAGGGTAATTGAGAAGATTTCAGACATCTGATAATGTTAGGGGTGTACATTATGCAATTATTATATGAACTTGCATGTATTTGTGTATGAAGAGATACACACACAAGTAAATAAGTCAGAGAAACACAAATACTGTATGATCTCACTTAAATGTGGAATCTAAAAAAACCAAACTCATAGAAACAGATCAGATTTGTGTTTGGCAGTGGTGCGGACTGGAGGATAAGGGAAATGGATAAAGGTAGTCAAAAGGTACAAATTTCCAGGTATAAGATAATAAAGTTCCAGGGCTGTAATGTACAACATGATGACTATAGTTACCAATACTGTATTGTATATTTGATAGTTCCTAAGAGAGTAGATCTTAAGTTTTCATTAAGAAAAATTGTCACTTGGCTATCAGACACATGAAAAAATGTTTATCATCACTAGCCATCAGGGAGATTCAAATTAAAACCACATTGAGATACCACCTCACACCAGTTAGAATGGCCAAAATTAGCAAGACAAAAAACAACGTGTGTTGGAGAGGATGTGGAGAAAGGGGAACCCTCTTACACTGTTGGTGGGAATCCAAGTTGGTGCAGCCACTCTGGAGAACTGTGTGGCGATTCCTCAAGAAGTTAAAAATAGAGTTTCCCTATGACCCTGAAATTGCGCTACTGGGTATTTACCCCAAAGATACAGATGTGGTGAAAAGAAGGGCCATCTGTACCCCAATGTTTACAGCAGCAATGGCCACGGTCACCAAACTGTGGAAAGAACCAGGATGCCCTTCAACAGACGAATGGATAAAGAAGATGTGGTCCATATACACTATGGAGTATTATGCCTCCATCAGAAAGGATGAATACCCAACTTTTGTAGCAACATGGACGGGACTGGAAGAGATTATGCTGAGTGAAATAAGTCAAGCATAGAGTCAATTATCACATGGTTTCACTTATTTGCGGAGCATAACAAATAACACGGAGGACATGGGGAGATGGAG
>PISX010025447.1:0-26116 GCA_004024625.1 Mellivora capensis | reverse complement strand
TGGAGTATTATGCCTCCATCAGAAAGGATGAATACCCAACTTTTGTAGCAACATGGATGGGACTGGAAGAGATTATGCTGAGTGAAATAAGTCAAGCAGAGAGAGTCAATTATCATATGGTTTCACTTATTTGCGGAGCATAACAAATAACACGGAGGACATGGGGAGGTGGAGAGGAGAAGGGAGTTGAGGGAAATTGAGGAGGAGATGAACCATGAGAGACTATGGACTCTGAAAAACAACCTGAGGGTTTTGAAGGGGCAGGGGGTGGGAGGTTGGGGGAGCCAGGTGGTGGGTATTGTGGAGGGCACGCATTGCATGGAGCACTGGGTGTGGTGTAAAACTATGAATTCTGGTACGCTGAAAAGAAATAAAAAAAAAAAAACCTCATGTATCTATGCATAACCACAGCAAACACTGACTCATTACAGATTCCTCCATGTATAAAAAAATTTGAATATTCAAAAATTCAATCAAAGTCCATTTAAAATCAGTGGCTTTAGGGATGCCTGGGTGGCTCAGTTGTGAAGCCTCTGACTCTTGATTTCATCTCAGGTCATGATCTCAGGGTTGTAAGATCGATCCCTGGGTCAGGCTCTGTGCTCAGTGAGGAGTCTGCTTGAGACTCTCTCTCTTTTTATTTTCCTCTGTTCCTCCCCCTACTCACACTGTCCCTCTCAAATAAATAAATAAATCTTTAAAAATTCTAAAGAATAAAATCAGTGGCTTTGGTTTTACAGACATTAACAAATATCCTTCCCTCCCCACAAACAAAAAGTTTCATTCTCTAACACAGAAACCAAACAGAATATTCTTTTTGCTTGTAAATTATTGCCTATTAAATCGTATATAATAAGGTTCTGTTTGATAGTCACCCTATGTCATCATGACACCAAATCTTTTGAAGAAAGGGTACAGGCTAGTTTCAGCTGATGGAGTTGGTAGGGTTCACAGTGGGAAAGCAATGTTAACAGGATCTTATAGCTGGGGACTTCAGGGCCAATTCTATATTCTGCTCTTGTTGCGTCTATGTATGAATGTAGAGTGGGAATGGATGTATTCTGAGCTTGTGCTTCTCCATTCCATCGGTGCCAGATGGATTCTCTTGATCAGAAGAGACCAATGTAGAGCTGTTCGAGAGGGACAAATTCCCTGGCATTTGTCACCAGTGTATATGTGTGTGTGTGTGTATGGGGAGGGGTGTAAATCAGGATTTATAGGGAATGTCTTTAACCACCAACATCCCAAAGTTTTCACCATATAGATGATGCTCTCTTGGTTGGAAAGTTGGAAGCCTTGGCCTTACCAGACCTGGCTGCAATATTACCACATCTCTGCCAACAATGGGGAGCAGAAAGAGATGCTGATAAATCCCAACCAAATTCAAAATTTAGCTCTCCAACTTAAGTTTCTTGGGGCAACATGGATTGGGTCACAATACTTAATTTCTCTGGAAGTCAAAGAACACTGCTCTCTCCTCCTCTCTACTTCCACAACCAACAAGGAGGTCTGACATCTTCTTACTGGGTTGAAGAAAGCCTTGGGCATTCTCCTTGATGGGTTAACCTGCAAATCAACATGCTTTAAGTGCTTGTTGGAAGCAATCCAGCCAGCTCTAGCATGTTAACTTCATGGCCTCATGATCTTAATGATACCTTGAAAGCACAACTTTCTATAACTGATGATTTTGCTTATTAAGTCCTTTTAGCAAAGGAAGCCTCCACCTGAAGGTGTCCTTTATGATTTTAGATTAGTTGTCTCCCTAACATGTCTACCTTTTACAGTCCTTTTGAAAAGGACTATTAGCTATTAATTTGCTTTAAATAAATTTTTCTTGTGAAAATGGCACATTTTATCCGTGGGCCCTTGTGATTCTTTGGCTTGTCAGTCCCATTTTGGGGTGATTCAGTTCAGACTCAATATTAGCAGTGTGAGGCAGACATAACAAACCTTCCTTCTCAAAGGGAAATTTTATATTCAGAAACACATATAGCCTGATTCCAGCAGTGTCTTCTCTTTAACTGGAAAAGTTATGCCTGTCCCTTTGGTGGAAACTCTATTCTCAAGCTCATCACCTGAGGAAAAGTGATGAACTCAGTGGATCTCTTGAGTCACAGAGGTCCCCATATACTAGGGCTGGCTCACTGATGCCTTGCTTATTTGAAATCTGATACTGACATGCTTATGTTGGAACAGTGCTGGCTATGGAGAATGAAAGCTGACCTGGTCATGACACTCAGTTGGCAGAACTCAAAGCCATTGTCATTGCTCTAGAAACTCCTCTGTTCCTTTATTTCTTTAGGTGAATCTTACTATGTTTTGATTGACTCATGGACAGACTATTACTAGTGGTCTATGTGTGTGGCTTAGATTTGGAAACCTAACCTCAGGGGGCCCTTAAGACACTCCACCTCTGGACTGCAAACTGTAGAAAGAATCTACAGCTACTCATTTAACTGTCTGTGTCTCTCATGTAGATGCTTATATTTTTTTAAAAGAATGATCAGAATCGAGCTGTTGATTGAATCTGTACCATCTGATTGCTACCATTGCTGCCTGGATCCAGCCTCATACTGGACACAACACAGGGCCATCATAGACTGGCCCAAAGTGTGGGACTCGGTTTCTTTTTTTCTTTTTAAGATTTTATCCATTTATCCATCAGAGAGAGAGAGGGAGAATGAGCAAGCGCAGGCAGAGGCAGAGGGAGAAGCAGGCTCCCCGCCGAGCAAGGAGCCCGATGTGGGACTCGATCCCAGGATGCTGGGATCATGACCTGAGCCGAAGGCAGCCGCTCAACCAACTGAGCCACCCAGGCGTGGGACTCGGTTTCTGATTCTGAGATATCACTGTGTGCCAGACTTGTGCCTGGCTAAGGCGATCCTATTGTTTTCTGTTGGAAGAGACCACAACACGTGGGGCATTGCCCCACCCACTACTGGCAGATTAACTACGTCAGGTATTTTCCTCCCTTGGACTCAACAGTAATAACTCATTGATGTCAGCACATTTCTAGACAAAACTGCTACTATTCTAGTCTGATTAGCCAAAAATTTCAAAATTATCTGTGTCAGGTTTTCAACTTTCCAGACCATTTGCTAGTCCGACAATGGCGCACGTTTTATTGTAAAGTCATTCAAAATGACCACTATTTAAAGTATTTGATGGATCTTCTACCATCCACAGGTTTCTGGTATTGTTAAGCTTTGGTCATGGCCTCCTCAGAAATCCAAAAAAGAAATATCTGAGTCTACCTTTCTCACCTCCTCTTGGTCCATATAGTATGTATTTAAGAACAATCCCTGAAATAGGGATGTTCCAATTCCTCTTTATTTTCTGACACGGTTGCTTCCCTTGTGCATTCCATACAGGCTGTGTTTCATGATAACCATGGATTTATAAGCCATTAGCCCTATTCGCAAAGTAAGTCCTTGGTTTTAAATTATATTCTTCCTAAAACTGCCACTTAAATATAGAGTTTTTGTTGCTGATTGTTAAGAAGGAAGTGTTTCTTTCAGTATATTCAGCCAACCATGATTATTTTACCTACTCATTATTTCAGAAATTATTTTTATCGTGGCCTAGCTTTCTATTTCTCTAATATAAATGCCTGAATGTGTTTTCCCAAACCTTTCTCATCCATCAATTTATTTTTGTAGAAAGTTCAAGGTTATGAACGAGTGTTTTGTATAAATAGACAGTATTACAGGAATTCTTATGGGCATTTACTTGCTCACTACTTCTGTTTACAAAAATATGTTACTCATACAGGCCTCATTGAGAGGAAATTTCCGAGAAAGACATATTGGGATCACGACAGTAACACTTCCATAGTTGATGTAGGACTTGCCTCAGAGATATTTTCATCCTTATGTTCTGTCTCAGTCTCATTACATCAAAGACGTTTCTAGCCTCATGTTATTTCACGTTGTTAGGTTTCTCTTCATTGCTCCCTCCTTCCTCTTTCAAAGAAAAATCCAGTCATGATGCCGGAACTAATGTTGCCCGTTGTGATGATGCGTGTCTAATTGGAAAGGATGCCAATATGACTGTCCCGGTGGTAGTGAGCCCCAAACCCAAGCCTGTAAACTCCAGTCTCGACATCCTTCTCTTCTTCAAAGCGAACTCTCCTGCTTCTTGGACCTTTACACAGGTTTCATGCAGGTTTTACTCTCCATAACTTCTACAGGAGGAGAATCTTATTTTTCACCAGACATTTCAATCTCCTTTTTTGTAGCCTCTCTTGTGATCCCCAAGAGTCATGACAAAAACATCAACAGTGGTTTAGGTGCTAAACACACTTTCAAATACTAACAGCACTGTGGTTGGAAATATTCTGTGCGGAGGAATGGACAGTGAGTTACTCCTTAGAGCGTACTGACAGATGCATGATGATTAAACTAAAAATAACTGCTGGGTTAAATGCTAAAGAAAGTGTCGCATCTTTCTGAGAAATGGCCACATATGCCATATCAGAATACAAGTGGTTTATTTATTTAGTACTTATATGACTAGTATTTTTTAGGAGCCAATATTCTAGAAACTACCATAGAGCATTTTATCAGGACTCAGTTTTTATTCCTTAATAAATAGAATACATTGGTTTTTTAGTAATGCATATCCCAGGCAACGTTGTGCAGGGCTTCAGGGTAATGATCATGTTCTGACACCCTGTGGAGTGTCAGAAGGATGCTGGGCGTTCACAAGGACAGATTTTAGCCATTTCCAGGACCTGAGTCATCAAGGGAAAATGGAAGAATTAAATAATTTGCCTACTTTCTCCCCCTACCTTCTGATTTCCTGTCAATGTCTCCCAGTGGCTGAAACTGGCCAGAACCCAGAGGGCAAGGATGCCTGAGGGACGCAGTTGTTAAAAGTTCAGCTTCCAGGAGCGTAGACTGCAACAAAGAATCATGGAGAATGGATGTGGGTGTGACATTATGCGTAAAAGATACTGGCCTCATGCCCATCGAAGTAGTCTATGTGACAGAGTAGAGAAAGTTCCCCAGGGAACACAATGGCATGTCTGCAATACTGAGATAAGATGTCTGAGTGTTTCTTGTGGGCTAAAAAGGGCCCAGGTGGGGGAAGAACACAACTTGGGGGCATCTGGGGTTCTACGGTAGTCTGAATAATGGCCCCCGACATTCGCACATCACAATCACTGGAACCCGACAATATTACCTTCTGTGGCAAAAGGATTTTGCAGAAGAGATTAAGGTAAACATCTTGAGATGGAGTATGTTGGATTTCCCAGGTAAGCATGAAATGTAATCACAAGTATTTGTAGAATAGGGATGCAGAGGAAGATTTGAGTACAGAAGGAAGGCAATGTCATTATGGAAGCAGAAATTGGAGTGATTCAGCCATGAGCCTTAAATGCTGGCAGGCATAAGAGCAGCATGAGGCAAGGAACACATTCAGGCCTGTTGCAATGTGCTGTGAGCCCTAGAAATCTCTTTCGGATGTTTAGTCTTTCATGGGACATAGGATGTCTCCAGTCTGAGGGAAGAATCAGAACTAGACCACAAACTGGTGGAGGTTAATGGCCCCTGTCATAGGAGCTGCATGTACAGGGTTTCCTGGGGACTTCTCCAGGAACTCCCTGACACTGCAGTGGGACAAAGAGAGAAATCAAACCCACCCCTTAGTCTGTGCTGTTTTTCTGGTCTGAGTTCAGCTGAAGCTGTAAGAAGGAGAGAAATTTTAAATTTGCCTGATATTCCATAATTTTGTTATTGTACTGAACTGGAGATCTGAATTGCTGAGCTGGCATGTTCTTGTGGTTGACAATAACTGAAGCATGCAACTGTCTGAGAATTACTTACATTATTGGAGACACTGGGGAAGCAGGTAAAGAACAAAACTGCATATCAGGTTCAAGGGAAATTGAGAGAAACCTCAGGCAGTATCTGAATTATTTTCATCATTTTGCTTTTATGAACAAGATTTTGGAAGCCTGAGTAACACGGATTAGCCCTGAAATGCACTCCTTTTTATCTAAATTCTATTAAAAATATCAATAATCAAAAATCTCTTTTGGTTCCAATCTTCCTAGGTTATTCAGTATTCTTGTCTATTCAAAAATCAGCTCCTCTGATGGGTATATGTCCCTATTTTGTTTATTCTATTTATTGAATTCTAACTTTCTTTTTTTCTTTTTTTTTTAAATTTATTTATTTGTCAGAGAGAGAGAGAGAAAGTGAGAGCACGAGCACAGGCAGACAGAGTGGCAGGCAGGGGCAGAGGGAGAAGCAGGCTCCCTGCCAAGCAAGGAGCCCGATGTGGGACTCGATCCCAGGACGCTGGGATCATGACCTGAGCCGAAGGCAGCTGCTCAACCAACTGAGCCACCCAGGCGTCCCCTAACTTTCTAATCTAACATTTGTCAGTATTACACAGTCATAGAACTGTCTATAAGATAAAGTGCCTATAGAGATATAAACATTCAATAAAAATACACTTCACATAAGACTTAGAAGAATACATTTAAAACAATGAGTCACTTTATTTTGAATTTCAGCTGTTGATCTTATGAAGGAATTTTGGTCTCTTTATCAGTTGAAGGAAATATAACAGATCATATGGAATGATACAGGCACAAATTCAGAGAGATCCACATCTTAAAGGGGTGACATTTGAGTCGGCCCAAATGAGGTGAGGGGACAAGGCTCTGAAACAGTTGGGCCAGAACCACACAAAGAATCCGAATAAGTTAAGATGTAAGATGGTGTGCTTTGTTTGGGAAGAACAAGAAGGCCCTGGGACTGGAGCAGTCAACGAGATAGTAAAGAAAGTCAGAGGGCTAACCAGGGAAGTGAACGTGTGGCAAACAGTTTGAATCTTATTTAAAGTAGGGTAGTGTACCGATGAGGGTCCAGGAGGTAAACAGGGCCGATGCCAGATCATTCAATGGAAGGAATTTAATATAGGAAAATATTTATAAAGCAGTTGGAGAGCCCAAAAGTTAACAGGAGAAAGAAGACAGCACAGAAATGATCAAAACAGAAAGCTGGTGTCATTCCTAGAGGTGGAGGGACTTGAGGGAGGCAGAGGGGTCCCTGGAATCACACGGTGGGGACTGGAACGACCGTGGATGGTTCCTGGTGGGAGCTGGGAAGAAGAGGCAATTGTGTGGCAGGAACCCATTGAAAGTGCAGCCACGGCAGGAGATAAAGCCCCGAGGCAGAGAGAGGAAAGGAAAAACACCATGCTCCTCCTCTCTTCCCAACTTCCAAATATCAAGCCAGTTTGCTCCCATGGACTGAACCTAACTGAAAGCGGATTGGCCATGGAAACTGTGAAATGCGTTTTGCAGGAATCAGCACGTGGAGTTATGGGCAGAGCAGGGAAAGGCCATGGAGAACAGAGAGGAAAATGACTGACACAGTGGAAGAAACCAGATCGACCATGGCATAGGTCACAATATTTGGGGACAGATGCTTTTCATATCCAAATAAAAATATGATTTGTTAGCATAATGTTCTATAAAGAGAGTAAATGTAACTTATCTACTCTATGTCAATCTCCTTATTGTATTGGAAACTATGGGTGCCCTGGCCTCAATAATAATATGTCTGGATTTGGTGCATTTTGTTGGTTTACATCTCTACTTAAAACTTCATTTATGTAAAAGTTCAGCTCTAAAAGATAAAAGAATGAAAATCGCTGATTTAGCTCTAACCACTCATCAGTATCAGTATCAGTGCCGCAGCTGATACCTAGAGAAAGTGGCCCGCTCCGAATCATGTCCTGTTGGTTGGGCAACTGTGAAGTTCTTGTCCTCTAAGTCCTCCCTGAGCATTTCCCTCACTGCTTCTTCCTGAGTATAAATGTGTTTAAATAATTAATTAATTAATTTTTATTTTTAAAAAAGATTTTATTTATTTATTTGATAGAGAGAGGAAGAGGTCACAAGTAGGTAGAGAGGCAGGCGGGGGGAGGGGGAAGCAGGCCCCTTGCTGAGCAGAGAACCTGATGCGGGGCTTGATCCCAGGACTCTGAGGTCATGACCTGAGCCCAAGGTGGAGGCTTAACCCACTGAGCCACCCAGGCGCCCTAATTAATTTATTTTGATGCTGAACATGGAAAACTCTAATTGTTTCCCTTTTCTCCCAAGATTTAACATTTTAATGTATAAATAATTCATTACAGGGTTATTACTTTAGGCCTTCGGAACTTTTAAGGACCAAATAAATGTTTTTATATATCAGGGGTTAAATGAGGAGCTGAAAAATATTCAAAATGACATAAATTGATCTGTGAGAAAAAAATCTTTAATAAATCCCAAAGTGTTTTATTATAACCCCTTTTGTTGTGTTTCCCAAAATTTTTAATGCATATCATTTGTATCTGTGATAAAAGATATTTTTTACTGTTGACTTTTTTAGGTAAGATTCTTCCTGACATCTTCAACCTCTTCATAAACATATGAATTTGAATGAAATCAATCAAGATTGGTTTCTACATTGGCTTTGGTTGTACCCAGGCAAGCATGCCTCTCTACAGTACGAGCAGAGTCTGGGGCACCATGTGCACCCTACTATGCCTGAGGTTCCTTGAGTTGTATTTCGTGTCTTTGTGGTGTTTGTCCTATTTCATTGCCAGACAGTTAGTGCCCAACATGGGTCAGGAACTATTCTTTTCTGACATATGTCCTTTTGGAAGAGGAGCAAGTGTTTGCATCTACTTTGGAAGTGGGAGGCATCTGCTTTGGCGGGGAGATAGTGTTGAGCGTTCAGGGGAACGGGATGGTCAATGGTAGGATGATTCTAGGAATATAGCTTGGGGCTATACATCATGAAGCAGGGGATCTACTGAAAAAAAGTAGAGATCCAAGATAATACATTTGCTTGAAATCTCAGCTATTGAGACAGTTGGAAGAATCAAAAGGGGTGTCTGGGTGGCCCAGCTAGTTAAGCGTCTGCCTTCTACTTGGGACATGATCTTGGACTGAGCCCCATACTGGGCTTCCTGCTCAACAAGGAGTCTGCTTCCCCCTCTCCCTCTGCCCTTCACCCTGTTCAAGCTCTCTCGCTCTGCTCTGACTCTCAAATAAATAAATAAAATCTTTTTAAAAAAGTAATCAACAAACACCACATCCACAAGGGGACAGAGTTATCCTTCTCAAACCATATAAAACTCAAAGGAATAAATAGAATGAAGGGCATCCTGCAAGTTTATTTCAGGAGTTCACTTGGTGCTTGATAGAAAACTTCCATGTTCTTTGCTTCCATGTCCCCAGTGAGAGGGGGCCAGCCCGACATTGTACCCTGAGCTAACTGTGTTGCTGTCCCTGCCAGCATGTGGATAAGTTTAACAGTGGCCGCAACTAAGAAGACTGTTTGCCTTTCACTGCGTACTTCCCAAGCACAGCTCCCGGAGATGGAGGGGCACTGTACACAGTTGTAAGGACATTAATTTGAAAACACCTGTGTGCTTCAAGATGGAGTCTGGTATCATACACATCAAGAAAGCTACGCTTTGCTCGTGTGTGTCTATTTTTCAGTGATCTGCAGCCCTAAAATAGTGGACCACTGGCCCAATCCCTATTCCCATGCAGCCTCTCTCCTATATTTCCTGGAAATTCTTTTAGTGCTAGACTAGTGACTCCTAGGTTCTTTTTGAGCATTTCAATTAGTGTAAAGAACAAAAGCCTGGCCTTTCTAGAGGGACATGACAGACCTGTCTTAGAATTATGGGCATACAGCTGATTCTGGGAAGCAGGTAGAGGTTAAAGTATGGATAACTTTTCCTTTCTTTGTATTTCAGGTATAGGTAGGCTGCCCTAATCAGTCCTTCACTCCACTGAGGGAGACCTTATCATCCTTGTGGCTACTGATTTTTGCTCTTCATCAGGATATTTTGTCTGTTTAGTTTAATGTAAAGTAACAATTGACAAAACTCACAAATATATCAGTTGTAGCCTACCCGTCCCCTGAAATCATTCCTTTTTATTTTTTGCAACTATTACTTATAAATGAATCATCAGAAGTTGGATAACTGTCAGAAAGCTGGAGCACAGCTAGTGGGTATTTCTGATTCAAAGTAGATTCATCTGTTTTGGAAACAAACTATAATCTTCTCGGCCTTCTTTAACAAAAATAACAATTCAGGATTCTTGGCTGAGTTTTAGTCATTCTTTCTTGGTATAGCTAGATTAAATCCAAGGAAGCAGTTCTGGGCTTGGACTGTACATTTCCTAGTAACAGGGGCAGGCCCATGTCAATAGAAGAGTCAAGTGAGAACTTAACACCACAACTGTGGAGACCACAGCATTCAGAGCTCCTCCCCCTGTTGCGTGGTTTACGAATTGACCTCTCTCTTTTTCTTTTTTTCTTTTTTTTCAAGTAGGCTCACACTCAGGTGTGGAGTGCAATGGGGGCTTGAGCTTGTGACCCTGAGATCAAGACCTGAGCTGAGATCAAATGTTGGCCGCCTAACCAACTGAGCCACCCAGGTGTCCCTTCACTCACTTCTTTCCTGTCTGTTCAGTTATCTTTTTTACAGCGAGAGTTTCCTTCATCATCTGCTTTAAAATTTTATCATCCCTTGGGGCGCCTGGGTGGCTCAGTGGGTTAAAGCCTCTGCCTTCTGCTCAGGTCATGATCCCAGGGTCCTGGGATTGAGCCCTGCATTGGGCTCTCTGCTCAGTGGTGAGTCTGCTTCCCCCTCTCTCTGTCTTCCTGCCTCTCTGCCTACTTGTGATCTCTGTCTGCCAAGTAAATAAATAAAATCTTAAAAAAATAAATAAAACTTTATCATCCCACTTCACACCTGTCCCACCTCTTCAAGTCCTCCTTCTTTGTTTTATATTTCTCCATCCAATAAACTCTTTTTACATATGTGTGATCTTATTGCTAGATTCCTGTAACAGAGTTAAAATACCACAAAACACAGATTGTTGTTTTTTTTTTGTGGGTCACTGTATTCACTGCATCCAAAAGAGTGTCTGGCACTTAAGAGTTACCCAGGAATATTCCTTAAATAAGGAAATTGAGTCTAGCTTGATATATCTTCAGAGGATGTATTGATGCTTATTAACATAAGAGTTGGGGAAAATCTTAAGAATTTCACTATGAGCTATCTTTGAAATAGCTATTTTATTTTCAAAATATTGGCTTTAACACATTCAGATACCAGTTTACTTTTCCATCAAAGTTGTTCCTACTCTATCCATAAAAATTTATAATTCTCATATAATAGAAAATGTGGTTCTGTTCTCAATTTACCATTGAAGAGGAAGAATGAAGCTCATTCAGATTAAGAATGGCAATTTTAAAACCTTTAGTAGTTCACTTCAATGATACAGCAAAGCAAATAGCCAAGATGTGATACTCTTCTGGGATACCTCAGCCTCTTGATCAACATTCTTACAATATTCATAGTGGAATAACAACACTCAACACTCATTTTCCTCTTATGCCAGTCACTGCAAAGACTAAGAGCATCAGCTGCATGTTAATGACTTGGGAGAAAGTAAACAGAATATAGGCTATTTCTGTTCCTTTTTTAAATTTCCAGCACTCTGAAGGTGACTATAACCAGGAAAAATTCATTTAAACAAGTAAATTATAAAATGTAGTATGTGTAATATAAAAATTTTTGATTATCCTAAGGTTACAGGAAAAAACCAAAGTCTTTATCACTGACAAAGAAGGTTTGTCTCGGTTTTGTATTTTCTACTTCATGTCATGAAGCCGATTTACCATACCTAACTCTACCTCATAGCATTGGATGCACCCTTCTTATGTTGTTAAAAAATCGAATTATAATTTTCTAACCTTTTCAATGGCAGAGATCTAAAATTAAAGATAATGTTTATTCTCATCATTCTACCTGTTAGTGTCTTCCTGGAACATTGTAAACATGATATTCACATACAGTGAATAGTAAATATCCTTTAACTGCTACTGACAAGTTATAATGTTTACTTTACACTTATATCTTTCTGGTTAAAAATTTATCACTTCTCCCACCGCACACATACACACACACACACACACACACACACACAGAAAGAGAGCGAGTAGAAAGAGGGAGCAGGGTAAAATCTTTTTTTTTTTCTATGAAATCTAACTGCAAAGAAACCCCCAAAATTTTAAAAAGAACCATCTACTTTCGTACTGATATTCTCTTCAAGTGAATTATTTTATATCTCAAAGCATCAGTAAATTCACAAATAGATATTAATGTAAACAGATTAAAAAATAAGTTATGTTTTTTAGAAGACAGAAGGAATGAAAACAGGCAAACCAGAAATCAAAGCATATAATGGAAAGCTATTTATTAGAGGTTATACAAAGTTTTGGTGACAATTTAATGATCTGTTGAAATCTAGGTTTTACCTCCATAAAAACAAACAGTATATAGTCAATTATGTGTGCATGCATATATTTACCTATTCATAATTTATTAAATATGTGTATTATTAAACATTAAATATATTTTTAAAAATATTTTTATTTATTTGTTTGAGAGAGAAAGAGAGCACAGGCGGTGGTCTTCCTTCCTTCTTTTCCTCCTTCCTTCCTTCCTGTTTCTTTCTCTCCCTTGCTCTTTCTTTCCTCCTTCCTTTCCCCCTCCCTCCCTCCCTCTTTTCTCCTTCCTCCCTCCCTCCCTTCTTCCTTTATTTCCTCTCTCTCTCTCTCTTTCTTTCTCTTTTCTTCTTTCCTTCTTTCTTTGCTTTTCTTGCCAAATCTAGGTATCACCTAAATGATGTACTTGTTTTTGTGTAACTTGATTCACTTCACAAACTAAAATTACAAATAAATAGATAAAAAGACTACTTCTCTACCAAAGAATTAGGGACACATAACATTTTTAAGAATAATCCTTTATATGCCCTTTTCTTTCAGATTTAATTCGGGCTACTGGATCTTGGAAATGTATAAGTTAATTGACCTTCACTGGATGAGAGATCAGTATGAAAACTAAAAGGTGATTTTTCCAGACTGATGGGTTTTTACTGATCTGACTAATCTAAAAAGTAAACAATGTGTCACTAGGTGTGTTGTTACTAAAAAGTTACTAAAAAGTACTAAAAATGTTACTAAAAAGTAAACAATGTGTCACTAGGTGTGTTGCTTCAGAGTGAGAACCTAAACACCCACCCAACAGCTCACCACAAACTTTCCATCTACATGAGCACTGACAAGCCACAGCTGCAGCCAACAAGTTCTCTGCAACCCTTCCATGAGGTCTTATACTCTACGGAAGTCTCCCGTGATGAGACTTATTAATTAGAAGAGATATGCTTTAAGAGCTGAGATTAAGAAGAAAAGAAACAAGATGGGATTGGGAGGGAGACAAACCATAAGTGACTCTTAATCTCACAAAACAGCTGAGGGTTGCTGGGGGGAGGGGGTCGGGAAAGGGGGGTGGGGTAATGGACATTGGGGAGGGTATGTGCTATGGTTAGTGCTGTGAAGTGTGTAAACCTGGCGATTCACAGACATGTACCCCTGGGGATAAAAATTTGTTTATAAAAAATCAAAATTTAAAAAAAAATAAAAATAAAAATAAATTAAATTAAATTTAAAAAAAAAAGAAAAAAAAAGAAATTTTGAAACAAATTGTGTGGTTTTTGTTTTTTTCCTCATTCTGGTTTTATAAACCCCTCTCTGCCCTTAATCAGAGAATGCCAATGTTTTATCCAAAATCTATGTTACCAGTTAGGACACTACTTTGAATGCTTCTTTTTACATCTTACTTTATAAAACAGTTATTAGGCAGTGTCAAGTGTTGAGAAAAATCTAAATATATCCAAAACTTGCACATTTTTTTTCTTTCATCTGAATCTGAGTGCTTCCTGAACCGGATGCAGAACTGATTGCTTCTTTGAATTTGTTGCTTGTTTGTCTATTTCTTTTGATGGGAAGCAGTTTCCTGGTACTTTTAATTTCATGGGAAAAAAAGAGAAACATTGTTATGTAACATCTTTGGTTAATATCCATGATTGAATTTGTAACTATCATCTAAATCACAACTGTAAAATGATACCCTGCTTGTCAAACAACCATGCAGTATCTAAAACTCATAATATAATTGCACAGATATTAGGTAAAAAATACAGATCGAATTAAAACAATGTATTGAATAAGAACTGAAAAATCAGCATTTCTCTAATGGCAAATATTTCCTCACTTAATGCAGCTACAAAATGATCATCTGAACTCCTCAGGAAGGCCAGAGCGAGATCCTGTAAGGAACAATCCTAGTCGACTCTTAGGAAAGTTCTGTTGGTGGAACTGAATGACCAATGAGCATCTGGTTACTCAATTTAAAGTAATGTCAGGATCTTTAACTCCAGGACAAGAATATTCAAAGGTTGGAGAAATTTAAGTGATTTCCTATTGCTAGATCTACTTGTCTAATCTTTACATCAAAGAATGTATTGGATAAAGCAGAATTTCTAATGTATAAATTAGTGAAATAGTGGAATGTACCAATCAGTGAAATAGTGGAATGTACCAATACTTCACTAGGATTAAATGTACTGGTCCTGGAAAATGCGTACTCATACACTTAATGAGACGTTCAATTAAACACTAGAACAGGCATGTGATATGTGCTCAATAAATGTTAAAATGTTCCCCACTAAATCAAATCATTAAAATGAAAATTGGTAAAGTTCTAGTCACTTATTTTGCCTTTTCTTTCACAACCAAACTTCAGGATAACAAAGTAAAAGGTGGTAGTTACTTTCTAAAATATAAAAACAGAGATTATATGATAGCAGTTACTCAAATTTATATACAAGACAAAATCGCATAAAGCTATACACACACTCACAAATAAGTGCGTATAAAACTGGTGACATCTGAATAATTTATGGATTGTATAAATGTCAATGTCTTGGCTTTGATATTATACTCTAATTGTGTAAGATATTACCATGGGGAAAACTGAGAGAAGGGTGCCAGGGAACTACCTCTATTGTATTAATTTTACAACTTTTGTCAATCCATATGCATCGCAACATAAAAAGTAAAAAAAAAAGAGAGAGAGAGATTAACTAGAAGAAAGTATAGTTATTCTCTTTGTATTAACGCCAGCTATCTTCATTTCCCTTTCTTATAACTCAGCTATACTATCCTCTCCATAAAGTCAAATTCTGTTATATTCTTTAATGAAACATTCATTCCACATCAGAAATAGTAAATTCAGGGGCATCTAGGTGGCTCAGTAGGTTAAACACCTGACTCTTGATCTCAGCCCAGGCCTTGATTTCATGAGTTCAAACCCCGTAGTGGGCTCCGCCCAGTGTGGAACCTACTTAAAAAAAATAAATAAATAAAATAAATAAATAAATAAATAAATAATTTCAGAGACACTGGATGTGCTAAATATTTTCAAATCAAAGCTCATGCAAGTCATGGCTCATCTGTTATAACATTCTTTCTTGAATAATCAGGACTTGAAGGAATTGATTACAATTGGTACACAAGAAGTTCACTCTTTTTTCCCTGTGCTTCAAAATGAACTTTTACATGTTAATCAGTGGTGGACTCATTCATAAATTCCTATCTTAAGGAAAAAATAAAGGAAATAAAACAAAAACAAACAAATACTGAAAAGGGGCCAGCAATTTCCCAAATTTCATCTTTCTAGAAATTTAGTGCCTTGGATTTCCTTTAAATGATCATTACTATTCATTTTATATCACATTGTTTTTAGTAAAGTTGGCCACACTCCAGTATCCAAATTGGAACCCAACTGATTCAAATCAATCAATGTGTCTTATCTACTAGCCATAGAATTTGCATCTGGCCTAATCAGTGTCAGCAAGATGGAGACAGATCCTTGGATAACTCTTTAGAACTTGATGAAAATAAGCTAGACACAAAAGAGTTTGTAGTATATTGTTCTAGTTATGTAAATTTTAAAAATGGGCAGAATGTGTGAAAAATAAGCTAGACACAAAAGACACGAAAGAGTTTGTAGTATATCTCTCTAGTTGTGTAAATTTCAAAAATGGTTTGAATTTTTGCATTTACAAACTGCATTTGCAATTTGCATTTGAGGTGAAGATAATTTTGGAAGCAAGATGGAGGTGATATCTGGAAGGAGAAAGAGAGTAGTAACTACCAGGTTAGGTAATGAAAAATCTTGAGGGTGCTGGAAATATTTTATTTCTTGATGGGAGTGGTAGTTGCAGGTGTTTCCTTTGATAATTCATTAGAATTTTTGCTTTTATTTACATTTCAATATGTATGTTTCATTTTATTTAAAAAAATGGGAAGAAGAAATGTGTGTTGAATTTTTTCTGTCTTATTTAGGTTTTGTTTTGAGGCATGTCTATTATCTATTTCTCACTTTACGGTAACTACAGCACTGTATTTCCAAATCTACTTTATCCCACAAGCTCATGCTCAAATTTCAATTTTATTATGAGTCCTTTCTTTATTTCTTTCTGAAGTTGCCTCTCCCTTCTCTGTTTCTTTGTTCTGTTCCAGAGTGGATTGGGTATAGATTCAAGGATGCCTCTTTTGTAATGAAGCACAAATGAGAGAGAGCTGGGGTCTCCTGTGATTTCCAGAATTTTTGTATATTAGAGTAGATAGAAAATAGAGATCAATCAATATTTTCTCAAACCAAGTGTTACACATTTTCCATTCAGTGATATTGAAAAATACCTCAACACTGAGCTGAATACTTTTTTTTTTTTAAAGATTTTATTTATTTATTTGACAGTCAGAGATTACAAGTAGGCAAGAGAGGCAGGCAGGGAGATAGAGGAGGAAGCCGGCTCTCCACGGAGCAGAGAGCCCGATGTGGGGCTCGATCCCAGGACCCTGGGATCATGACCTGAGCCGAAAGCAGAGGCTTTAACCCACTGAGCCACCCAGGCGCCCCAGAGCTGAATACTTTTGATTTGATTGTTAGATATTGAATGTACTTTGAAAGAATTATCTGGTTGTTCCTTGTACCCTAAAGTAGTCATTATAAAACTGACATAAAGTGCCTTACCAAATTACATGAATAACATAAAATTTAGGTTTCTGGGAAAAGGTCAAGAAACTTTAAAAAAAATATTAAAACATTTTTTAAAGATTTTTATTTATTTGACAGACAGAGATCACAAGTAGGTGGAGAGGCAGGCAGAGAGAGAGGGTCAAGCAGGCTCCCCGCCAAACAGAGGCTGATGCGGGGCTCAATCCCAGAACCCTGGGATCATGACCTGAGCTGAAGGTAGAGGCTTTAACCCACTGAGCCACCCAGGAGCCCTGATTAAGAAACTCTTAAGAAAATTTACAATGAATAAAAATGGACCATTATTAAATATTAAAATACAGACACTTGTGTTTCTATGAAAATAAATTGTTTTAATTATGAATAAAAATACATATTCAGTGTTCTTCCCAGGTGATGTTTCATTTAAATGAAGTGAGTGGGTTCATGTTTCATACTTTTGGTGATTAGAGATAAAATAGGTAATCATAATTCTAACATGAGGCTTCAAAATAGAATAGAATTTCATTCTTACCCATTGTTTTATGCAACAACCAATTAAACTTTGAATCACAACTATTTTAACTCATTTCTACCATTTGTTTTAAAATAATGGGGCCTTTTTGCATCTCTGAAATAATATTCATATTATTATGAATAATTATTATATTATGTATTATATATATTATATTATGAATAATATAACTATATTAGAAGTATGAATATAAAAACTAGTCCATCCTTTTAAGAAAATAAGTTCTTGCTATGCCTGCATTTGAAACTTTAGCTGACTCTCGAAACTCTAAGTGCTTTATCTACATAGTTTCATTGAATTCAAATGTCCGAGATGGGACATCTAATTACTTAGGAAGAAATTGTTGCTTAAGGCATCTATGTTCTGATGTATCCTAAGATGAATACACTTCGATGGTAATTTATAAACCATAAGTGAATGGGCAGAAAGAGGGGGAGAGGAAAAGGGAGAGAAATGAGTCATGTGATTACTTACTTATTATAAGAGAAAATTGTGGGGGGAAAAAAAGAGAAAATTGTGTTGGAGCATAAGATTAAATAGCGGAGTCAGATGACATTCATTTACTTTACTCAAAATGCAGTGATCCCAGATTTGCATAGGCAAAAGCAAATCTATGACTCTGTGTAATTGGGGTTGCTGGGACTGGGACTTATTTCATATGTTCCACTGTGTTTTTAACCAGGGCTTTATGAACTCCTACCATCTTAGGTCAGACATTCACTTAGTACTTGGTTTTGAGAGGATGACTCCACTTTCTCTCATAATTTGTTAAGTGTCAGATAGTTCTGGCGTTCTTCTTGGGTTTTTTTTTTTTTTTTTTTTTGAGTCCACCTCAGGTAACACCAAGGAGTTTTATAGAATTGACTTCAAGGTAGAGCCTCAGGGTGTGAATTTGAGATAAGAAAACAAAGGAAACAGGGTAACAATTCATCTCTGCCCAGATTCCCAGTAAACTCGAAGGATGAAAACCATAAATTTCCCGTTTTCCAAATGATTTTTTAAGATGATTTTGATATACACATATTTTTTAAAAATCCCTCTCATTTTCTTTTATGATAATCAAAGGGTTTGCATTACACAAGTACTGTGGTGATTTCCTGTGTTGTGGTTCCTGGAACATTTTAGAAGCTAGTGACTTTACTGCTTCTTGTTCATATGATACATTCACCTATAGAAGATTCGAGAACATTGTTCAAATAAATAATTTTTCTCTTTTTTTTTCTTTTAAATTTCTTCATGCATGACTTTTGGATTCTTTAGCCTCCAGCTCAGCTCTGTGAACCAACACAACACCATCCTTCTTGATTAAGCACGTACTGTGTGTTGCCGGCATCGATACTGGAACATTCCTCATGGCAGGTATGTGAGTTCTGAGTCATAAAATTTTTAAAAATGAAATGAAAGAGAAAAGGCACCTCAGGGATATGGCTAATTTCAGGACAGCGCTTTTAGGAAGAAATGGACATTTTTAGGGTTTCCATATGTCAGTGCTCTCCACTTCTGATTCTTTATCTGTAACTTAGAGATGATTTTGTGAAGCTTTTCCAGAAGGTTTAAAGAGTGGCTTCTGACAATGATAAGCTCTAAACTCTGAATGCAAACTGAATTTACCAGGTTAAGTTATGAACAACATAATGCTAGCACTGAAGTAAATTAGTGACAATGCTTACAAGTGTTCTTTTAAAAATTTACCATTTGTGTTATGACACCCTAAGTCACCTAGATTAATAGTATGTCTGTTAGTGACTCTTTGGGAGAGTGCTAATGTTAATGCCACATCTCCTAATGTTAAATTGTTTTAGGGTAAATGCCAATAAGCAGTAATTTTTGGTATGAGAAAGCGTAATGTTCTTGAAAAAAATGGTTGCTAATATATCATAACTTAAGGTATGGTGAAATGAATCCAGGTCCCCAAGGTATTACCCATACATCACACCAGGCTGGGAGTGCTCCTCTGTCTTCTTTTCCTTATCAAAAAAACCTCTACAAAGCTACAAGCAGCCGGACATTTCATAGGTAGAGAATGCACTGAGGTGACTAGGAGGGCACATTTCCAAGTACTATTGCGGCAATGCTAAGTAAAAAACTCTGGGCCTAGACAAACTTTCATTTGATTTCTGACTTGGATACTGACTAGCTTTGATACATGGAGAAAATAACATTACTAATGGACCTGACGTTTTCTTATCTACTTAATGGGAATCATATTATCTTGTGATTCTTGTTACGTAAGCCTATAAAACACAACTTGATGCCTGCTGATGTCTTCTTACTCTGGATCTCTAAGATTCTTTTGTGGAATTAAGAAATAAATGGTAAGTGCACTTTACTGGAATAGGACTGGTAAAGGAGAAAAGTTATAGATAATTTCAATAATGAATAAATTACAGCACATAAAAATTTGGGTATTGAAGCAAGTTCTGAAGGGAATATTTTCATTTTTTAGCATTTCATTGGCAAGATTATTGGGTTATCAAACCAAAGAATGTTTTGGATTCTCTCACTGTATTACTTTTAAGAACTTTGTTCTTTAAATAATCACTGTATTTCTCTTTCTCTTTCACTACAGCTTCTCAGACCACTCCATGGAATTTGATTTCTGGGATCTTAGGAGTAACATGCCTTATTTTGATGGCTATTATGGGAATTTTATTGAAAAATTGTAAGTTTTTCTAGACAAGTTTGTATAAAAACCATAACTATGGTGAAACAATTCAATAATAAAGGTTTCATTTTACTGATGTGTAATATTTTATTATTTCATAAACTTGTATCTAATGAAGTAAAATTTTAATCATTTCTTACAGTATATCCTAAACAAAGTATTCAGCCAACATTGTCTCCAGATGCAATCACCAAAGTCCAGAAAGGTAGGTTCCATACTTTGGAAAATCTTAGTTTTGGTAGTTTCTTGTTTTTCTCACACTGAGCATGATGGAATAGTACACTTAAGAAGTATGGCGTTACTTTTAGGGGCGCTGAAAAGGTTTTGAAACTAGAGTAGTGGCAGCTGAATAACTGTGAATGTAATGTGAACTACTGAATTGTCCACTGGAAATGGCTGGATTGTATGGGATGTGAATTATATTTCAATATAAAGTTGTTAAATAATATTCCAGTACATTAAAACAGGCTGTGAAATATACAATATGATGTGGAGAAAGAATTGACTGAAGGCATCAAGTTCTGTCATTTTTCACTGAAAATTACCTGCCCATTTTTCTCTTCTCCAAATTCCACACATCCATACCAAGTGATAACACCAGTGGTTATGAGTAATTTGCTAGGGCAAAGAGTCCACACCGTGTTCTCCATGGATTTGTTATGCTGGCTACTCTGAAATTCTGCCGATTTCTAGCTCAAAAGTAGTTGCAAACTTTAATTTTAAAATGTCTTTAGAGATGACTCACCTTTTCCCAAGTTTAATGTATTTGGGCCTTGGTAAAATTACATACCCACAGTGCAGCTATTTTACATTTGAAAAACTCTCTAGCAGGTGTGTCTTTCTGATTTTCAATTGTGTACTTAACTTTCTGCTCAGAATGCAGTAAGTAGCACATTCAGTGTACATAGGTTTTATTTTGCTGAGTAATTCATTTGTTTTATCTCCATTTGAGATATTCTTGGTTAGTTATGTATTAAACAAATGTCTATGAAAAAAAAAAAGAATACGGTTTTACCTACTAATTGTAGGATAGTCATGTTTCATTTTTCTCTAATGTAAAAAGCATTAAATTACATTGAACATGGGTCATTTACATATTTTTAATAAGGGAAATATTAACCTGAAACGACATTTTTTTTTCTATATGAGTGCTCATGTTTAAGTAACAAATAAAAAAATAAGTTATAGTAAATACTATGGTTAATCCTAATTACCTGCTGATTTGCTCATAGCTCATATTTTTATATCTCTTCACCTTTGCTTCTGCGTCTTGCATGACTCAGAATATAGTGCAGAGATTTCTGTTATTTTAAACCCACTTATCCAGTGAAAGCCAGCTCAAAGTCCAATTTTTTAAAGGTATTTTTCCAAATGATCTCCAAACTGTCTCACCATCTTCTATGATCATATTTGTCTTTTTTTCCCCTTAACATTTTTTTCCATCCATATTGATATATTATTGACATATAATATATAAGTTTAAGGTAATCAACAGGTTGATGTGATACACTTATAGTTGCAAAGGGATTACTACCATAACATTTGCTAATACCTCTATCATGTCAAAGAATTACCGTTTCTTTTTTTATGGTGAGAGCCCTCAAGATCTACTTTTTTAGCAACTTGCGGGTATATAATACAGTATTACTAACTATAATCATAACTGTGTGCATTAGATCCCCAGAACTTACTCACCTTCTAACTGGAAGTTTGTCCCCTTTGACCAGTATCTCTCCATTTACCCCACCCTCCAGCTCCTAGTAAGAACCACTCCACCCTACACTTCAGAACCGTTCACTTGACAAAGATTTGGGTACCTACCATGTGTCTTGACTTTTATCACTGAGGAGAGTAAATGTTCAAGACACTATCACTGGGAAACTATGTAGTATCAGACTTCAAGCTCATTGTTTTATTTATCTCTATTTTTGAAAATAAAATATCCAAACATTGGAATTCTCCAATTTGTGCTATATTCTTTTCTGACTCAGGAAATATGCTAAAATATTTTCCTTTACACATCTCTTTCATCTCGTTTATTCTTATTTATACAGCAGAGCTCAATTTGGGATCATTTCCTGAAAAAGGTTCTTCAGCCGCCCTCCAATTTACACTCTGCTACCCAATGTTTTAACATACTAACTTACTCTTCTGTATACTTACCAAAATTATCATTAAATCTACTTGTTAAATGATTGGAAATTATATTGTTCTGACTCTATATCTCGAATATAATCTCTATTAGGAAAAAGCGTTATGTCTGACTTGTTCACATTAATAGCCCCTGAACTGTTGTATGTGTAGTAGATTCTCAAAGAATATTTGTGGAATATAGTGAAGAAATAACAAATGATTTTTGAATGAGTAAATAACATTGAAAAAATCAAATGTCATAAGTCATTTTTCTTTTTTCTCTTAGGCTCTAACTGTTGTTCTTGTCCAAAAGGCTGGATTGGGTACCAGTGCAACTGCTTCTTCTTTTCTGATAAATTAAAAAGTTGGACAGAAAGTCGTAGTTTCTGTGCTTCTCGGAATTCCAGTCTACTTAAGTTTCAAAAAGAAGATAAATTGGTATGTATTTAATTCTGATTTCCTACATTTTCTTTGACCTAGGAAAATATGTTATCTAAGTAAGCTGAATACTTTGTCTTTAATTATAGTAAATGGAAGGTTATTATTTGAACTGACTTGCTAATTTGCTGTATTTTGAAACAATCATTATAAAACCTACGTAAAATTTCTCAAAGATTTATATTATAGGAATAAAAACCAAGTTACAGTCCAGATAAAGTACAAGGAACATTTTAGAAAGAATTCAAAGAATGAATAATGGGCCATTATTTTTACTCAAAGATTAATAAAATAACTTTTTAATTTTTTGTTCATTAACTGGACTTATAAATTCTTTTATAGAATTTATAAGTTCTTTTGTAATTACATCTTTTGTCATCATTCATGTCATCTGGGACACAATGTGCGATAAGTACAGAGAGTCTGATCAAAAAATTACCCAACTTAAGAAAAAGTGAAAAATTTCTCTAGCTGCATGAAGAAACTGTATTGAGTATAAGTTAAGTAGACTATATCTATGAAATTTATGCTCCAGATACTGTTCATGTGGGATCAAATTTGATTGTAATCTTCTTTGAAGGAGGTGTTTCATGAAAACTCTAACTTCCTTCTAATGTTTTCTATTCCTTGAAGAAATTGTATTTTGTGACATTTATTTGTGTATCATAACTGATATTTGTGGAAATTAGTGAATAAATAAGCATGTAACTATACTTTCAATAAGGAAGAAAATATGATGCATGTGACTATGTTTTTTAAACTGGACATTACAAATGATTTCAGTTTCTGTGATTAAAAAGCTAAATTTGAAGCTGACACTTTCTTAAAAGTATATTATTCCTGGAATACATTCAGATTTGATTAATATGTTTGTCTCTGTTTCCAATCAGCATTTTATGAGCTCCAATACATATTTTTACTGGATTGGACTCTCTTACCATAAAGACAAAAAGGCCTGGTTGTGGGAAGATGGCTCCCCTGTCTCCCAAGATCTGTAAGTTTCTGGCAGTCAAGTTCCTTTTTAGCCCTGCCCTGCCCTGTCCTGCCCTACCTTCCCTTTCCCTTTCTCTTCCCTTCCCTACCTTTCCCTTCCCAACATTCCCTAACATTCACTCCCCTCCTCTCCCCTCCCCTCCCTTCCCGTCCCTCATCTTACCTTTTTCTCCTCTCCTCTCCTTTCTTTCTCTTTTATATCTTTATGAGTTTATCTGTAGATCTCACCAGATACTGTAACATCTGGGAGCATTGTAGCTAGGATAACCTATCTAAGGCATGAAAATATAGAAGAGAGAGGCGATCTAACAATTTTAGCTCCATCTAGGTCATCCAAATTTATGCTTAAGTGACATGAAGTTAGTGTACTTGTGACCATAAAACAGTTTTCTATTTCTTTCTTTTTTTTTTTTTTTTGGCCTCATATAAGCCCTTGGATGTCTACGTGCATGTACAGATGCTTACCTTCACAGAAGCTGTCCAGGGAAAATAGCATATTATTTTCTTTTCTTCAGTCTGTTATTTTCAGCATACTCCCATGTTTCAAATATTCTGAGGTTATTTTCTGCATATTTGTAAACTTTAGTTCTCATTTTCATTCACAAACATTGGATTTGCAGCCTCAGACAACGATGAATCTTATGCTTGGATTTGTTTTCCCAGACTTGATTATCCAGTATATCTTGAAACAAAATAGAAGCATACTATATATCAAAACCATTGAAAACAGAAGGAAAAACATGAAATCCTTGGCCTTAATGCTGTTGATTATTGAGGCAGTAGCTGAGTTTTTGTAATACTGTGCTTTGAAATTGTGAAAACATGGCTCTTGCATAAAAATCGACTCAATATGTTAATGTCTCATTCAAGTGCTTTAAAAATTCTATCATTTAATAAAAAAACACTATCCTTGAGTAGTCTCATTTCCTTTTCTTATATGTTAACATTTTATTTTTCATTACAGATTGCCATCACTTCAAAAATTAAATACAAAGAAATGCATAGTGTATAGCTCAAGCCAAGGTATTTTGGAGCAACGCTGTAATGATGAAAGTCGTTTTATATGTACAAAAGAGCTTATTTAAGTGTTTCTTGGAGTGGGAGGCATGGAGGGCAGTGAAGATTCAGTAGTACTAAGAACATGACTTTACCTCATATTATTGCTAATTATCTACTTCTGGGATCTGTAAAATGTTTCAAATCATGTCTTATGATACAATTTTCATACATTTGAAATCACGTGTTTTAAAATTGGTGAAATGTGGGGCACCTGGGTGGCTCAGTCGGTAAAACCGTTGCCCTCAGCTCAGGTTATAATCCCAGGGTCCTGGGATTGAGCCCGGCATCAGGCTCCCTGTTCCACGGAGAGCCTGCTTCTCCCTCTCTCTCTGCCTGCTGCTCTGCCTACTTGTGTTCTCTATCTCTCTGTCAAACAAATAAATAAAATCTTTAAAAAATAAATCAAATTGGTGAAATTTATGCACCTATATCTGCCATAACAGTGCACCAAGGTAAAGAATTTCAGGACTATTGTGATTTAATGGATATATTCAACATTAAATTTAATATATTTTATGCATATATTCTTGTGAATTTTGTTTGCAGAAATTCAAATAAAATAATTTGCACCAAATGATCTATATCAATGTCATTTCAGTACTTTGTAAGTCATAGTAAATTGGGAAGTCCCATCTTCATCTTACTTTCTGGAACTTAGTTTTTTCTGGATATCTACACATATCTATATGTTTCAATTTAGAGCTTTAAGTGTCATATGAAACCTCCCTCATGTGCATCATCAGACTTTAGAGAACATGTTTGTGTTCTTCTCTTGATGGTCCTGAGTTCTGCAGAGTAATTTTGAATCTTTGGCCAAATAGGTGGTTCCCATGTAATTATTTTAGATTTTGCCAGGGTAAATGGAATCCAAGCCTGATCACATAAATTTGCAATACTTATTTTTCTGCCCTACACTCTTTCTTGCCTTATGATTATCCATCAGTAAAAATTCACTGAGGTGTAAATTGAAGATCTTATTCGCCAATCAACCCCAAGCCTTTTTCTTAAAAGTTATGTGTAAAATATTGAACATTTCCTTTTTAATGCTGGGGAGGGAGTAACCCATTTAACTGAGGGGCCCTGAGTGTGTCAGAGAAAGGGTGGGAACATAAAAAGGTCTGATGCCTGTGACCTGGATAGGGTTTTCCTAACCTCACAAATATCAAAAGACAATTCCCCTTTTAAAAACTGTTGCATAATTGCGCTTCTGGGTATTTACCCCAAAGATACAGATGTGGTGAAAAGAAGGGCTATCTGTACCCCAATGTTTATAGCAGCAATGGCCACGGTCGCCAAACTGTGGATAGAACCAAGATGCCCTTCCACAGACGAATGGATAA
>PISX010025446.1:0-26142 GCA_004024625.1 Mellivora capensis | reverse complement strand
TTTCAGGATTTTCTCTTTGTCGCTAAGACTTGTAAATTTTACTATTAGGTGACGAGGTGTGGACCTATTCTTGTTGATCCTGAGGGGGGTTCTCTGCACCTCCTGGATTTTGATGCTTGTTCCCTTTGCCATATTAGGGAAATTCTCTACAATAATTCTCTCCAATATACCTTCTGCTCCCCTCTCTCTTTCTTCTTCTGGAATCCCAATTATTCTAATGTTGTTTCATCTTACGGTGTCATTTATCTCTCAAATTCTCCCCTCGTGGTCCAGTAGCTGTTTGTCCCTCTTTTGCTCAGCTTCTTTATTCTCTGTCATTTGGTCTTCTATATCACTAACTCTTTCTTCTGCCTCATTTATTCTAGCAGTAAGAGCCTCCATTTTTATTGCACCTCATTAATAGCTTTTTTGATTTCAACTTGGTTAGATTTTAGTTCTTTTATTTCTCCAGAAAGGGCTTTTATATCTCCAGAGAGGGTTTCTCTAATATCTTCCATGCCTTTTTCGAGCCTGGCTAGAACCTTGAGAGTCGTCATTCTCAACTCTAGATCTGACATATTACCAATGTCTGTATTGATTAGGTCCCTAGCCTTTGGTACTGCCTCTTGTTCTTTTTTTTGCAGTGAGTTTTTCCGTCTTTTCATTTTTTCCAGATAAGAGTATATGAAGGAGAATAAAATACTAAAAGGGTGGCAAAGACCCCAGGAAAATGCCCTTTAACCAAATCAGAAGAGACCCCAAATCGTGGGGGAGAAAGGGGATAAAAAGAAGTTCAGAAGAAAAAAAAGATTAAAAAAAAATAAATAAAAAATATAAAAAAGAAAAAAAATATATATATTAGACTGGTGACTAGAACAGGGTCACCCACTTGGTTGTGGGTATTTTGGTGTCTTAGAAGAAAGTACCTCCCAAAATTTTAAAGAATGAAAAATGTATATAAGGGTAAACACAGTGAAGGGATGGAATATGCCTATAAAGATGAGAAACAAAAAAATTTTTTTTAGTTTCTAAAAAAAAGGAGTTAAGTTGGTTGGGAGAATAAAGAAAAAGAAAGTGGAGAGAATTTGCTCAGGCTGGAGACTAGAACAAGCCCGGAGCTAGATTTAGGGTGTATTTTGATCCACTAGAGGAAGTTGTACCCCAAATTTTTTAGAAGAAAAAAACCCTTATGTGAATACAAAAAATAAAGTTAAGTACTATGAAGGATAAAATGTGACTATAATAATGAAGGTTCAAAAAAGATTATTATTGGGGCGCCTGGGTGGCTCAGTGGGTTAAGGCTCTGCCTTCCGCTCAGGTCATGATCTCAGGGTCCTGGAATCGAGCCCCACATCGGGCTCTCTGCTCAGCGGGGAGCCTGCTTCCTCCTCTCTCTCTGCTTTGTCTCTCTTCCTACTTGTGATCTCTCTCTCTCTCTGTGTCAAATGAATAAAACCTTTAAAAAAAAAAGATTATTATTTTTTGGAAAGGTATTGTTAAGATAAACTAGTTAAAAATGTTAAAAAAGAAAAGGGTAAAAGTTAAAAAAAAAGCAGAAAAAGAGAAAAAGAAAAAAAATAAAATTAAAGAAAAAATTGAATTAACTGCAAGACTAAAGAATCATGGGGAGAAAGCCATGAATTCTGCGCTTTGGTTTCTCCTCCTCTGGAGTTCCGCTGCTCTCCTTGTTAAGTGAACTTGGTCTTGGCTGGATTTCCTTTGATCTTCTGGGGGAGGGGCCTGTTGTAGTGATTCTCAGGTGTCTTTGCCCGAGGCAGAGCTGCACTGCCCTTCCCAGGGGCCGGGCTAAGTGATCCGCTCGGTTTTGCTTTCAGGAGCTTTTCCCTGAGCGCTTTCCGTAGAGTCTGGAGGATGGGAATGAAAATGGTGGCCTCCTAGTCTCCGGCCCGGAAGAGCTGAGATTTCGGGGCTCCACTCCTCAGAGAAAAGCCCCGGCTACTCCCGTCTCCCTGGCCTAGAGCCGCGCTCCAAGCTCACCCAGCCTGCGACCGGTTCAAGGTGACCCCGAGCTGAGAGCTCACTCCTCGGCTCTGTCTCTGTAGCCGGTTTCCCCGCTGATACCTGCGAGCTCTGCGACACTCGGACACCCCCGATCCTTCTGTGACCCTGCGGGGCCTGGGGCCACGCTGACCCCGCGCGGGCTTCACCCCGGTTTAGCCTCTGGAGCGATGTCCCTCCGTGGAGCAGACTTTTAAAAGTCCCGATTTAGTGCTCCGTGGCTCCGCCGCTTGCCAGGAGCCGGCCCCTCCCCCGCGGTCTATCCTCCCGTCGCTTTCGATTCACTTCTCCGCCGGTCCTACCTTCCAGAAAGTGGTCGATTTTCTGTTTCTAGAATTTCTGTTGTTCTTCTCTTCGATCTCCCGTTGGATTTGTAGGTGTTCACGATGGTTAGATAAGCTCTCTAGCTGATCTCCTGCTACCCGGTGTAGTCTCAGCCGCTGCTTCTCCGCCATCTTGGCTCCTCCCTGAGTGAGTGCATCTTAACACAGGAAGTGGTGCCTGCTTGCTGCCACAAAGCCCTCAAGTCCAGCTGTTTACTTCCCTCGTGTGCTCTGTGGCTGCTAGTTCTACGTTCTCGGGCTACAGTCACATATGCTCACCTCGGACTGGGATAATAAACTGGTTGGTGACTCAGAGGAGACTTCCTTTTAGAGACTGAAATGTCACACCTGCGTTCCCTCTTGGGGGCACCACTGGCCTCCCAGTGCCGTCTGCTGTCCAGAGCTTAGCCCCCCTCAGTGCAATGTCATTTTTACTAGGGTAGATTTTTTTCACGGTTTTGGTTTTTGGTCAGCGACCTAACTATCCTAATTTCTGCCTGTTTTCCATTCCTGCTCATCCAGCTTGCCCAGTGATTCTGTCCTTTCAGTAAACTCCCACTCGTTCACAGCTAAGAGCTCCAGCTAATACACTCTGTTAAAGCTGCCTGGGACTCCAGTTTCAGAGTATTTAATAAGAAAGGTAGCAGGCGGGGCTGGGACATGTAATCATCAAGGAAATTGCTTCAGATTAGAAAAATCCAGTTTTATTATAAATAGCCTAGGTCTTGGCCTTGTGTAGGCATTTATGCAGATTAAATGTGTAATTTGGACGAGGCTGTGCCTGCAGGCTCCTGCTCTCGTCATCCAGTACCTTTGCTGGCCAAGATAATCAGTTTTTATTTTGAGCCCTGTGTTCAAACTCTTACCTTACTTTTACTCATTTCCACTAAAGACCATAAGTAAGATCGATTTTTCATTTGAAATGTTGACTTTTATTCGTGGTGCCTTGCTGTAAGTAGACACGCTATTAATACAGGTTTATTTTCCCACTTAGGTGTTTCATAATAGAAGAGCAGAGTTTCTTGTTATGTGAAGATCTTCTCTATGGAAGAATGTCGTTCAGAGGATTCAATCCTGAGGTTGAGGTATTAAATATAATTGCTTCAAATTTTAAAGCTTTCCAACTGAATTCTTTCTGCTAATAATTGGGTTTCAGTTTTTTCCCACCAGGTACCGTTTCTTCTCATTATATACAAAATAACAAGTCTTGAAATACCGGCGGAGCTATTTAAAGAAATTGCAGCCCATTGCAGCCTGGTTTTGTGGGAGAGTTAGGAGGTGATTTCACGGAGCAGCACATGCTCCCAAACAGCGCCCTGCGAGTGCTAGAGTTTCAGCTCCGCTCTTTCACAGAGACATCCAGCTTTTGTGCATGTGATGCTATTATGAAAAATTATTTTGTGGCACCTGTACATGTATCTTTCCTAATGGAAAAATATTACTTAAAAATGGAGCAGTTTGACTTTTTGATGGGCAGGTTTTAATCCAGGCTTGTAAATAGATTTTTAAATGAACCTCTTGGAAAGTTTGTTTGAAAAGTAAATATTCATCTTCTAGGCTATTGGTTCAGGTTTGTACAGACCTTCATTTAATATTTATTAGAATTCTGGCATGTGTACTAGAAGCTAGTACATTTCCACCAGGGAAATGGAGCCTTCTGATATAGAGCTTTGTTTGATAACTGACACTTGAAGCCAGGGTTTCTGAGTCCTGGCACCACTGACTTCTGGAGCCAGATAATTCTTTGAGGCTGGGGCTGCCCCGTGCATTTTTAGATGTTCAGCAGCATCCCTCGCCTCTGCCCACTGCATGCCAGTAGCGTGCACATGAGCACACACACGCTTGCCCATGCACACACGCACACACACACCCCAGTTGTGACAACCAGAAACGTATCCAGACATTGCCAAAGGTCCCTTGGTGAGCAAAACTACCTCTGGTTGAAAACCACTTCTCTGAGGATGCCTGTATAGAATCACAGTTTGATTTTTTTTGTTTGTTTGTTTTTTATAATTTTTAAATCTTTTTATAGACATAGAATGTATTTTTATCCCCATGGGTACAGGTCTGTGCATCACCAGGTTTATACACTTCACAGCACTCACCATAGCACAACCCTCCCAATGTCCATAACCCCACCCCCCTCTCCCGACCCTCCTCCCCCCAGCAACCCTCAGTTTGTTTTGTGAGATTAAGAGTCACTTACGGTTTGTCTCCCTCCCGATCCCATCTTGTTTCATTTATTCTTTTCCTACCCCCAAACACCCCATGTTGCATCTCCACTTTCTCATATCAGGGAGATCATATGATAGTTGTCTTTCTCCGATTGATGTCTTTCGCTAAGCATAATACCCTCTAGTTCCATCCATGTCATCACAAATGATTTCATTTCTTTTAATGGCTGCATAGTATTCCATTGTGTATATATACCACATCTTCTTTATCCATTCATCTGTTGGTGGACATCTAGGTTCTTTCCATAATTTGGTTATTGTGGACGTTGCTGGTATAAACATTTGGGTGCACATGCCCCTTCGGATCACTGTGTTTGTATTTTTATGGTAAATACCCAGTAGTGCAATTGCCGGGTCATAGGGTAGCTCTATTTTCAACTTTTTTTTTTTTTTAAGATTTTATTTATTTATTTGAGAGAGAGAACATGAGAAGGGGGAGGGTCAGAGATAGAAGCAGACTCCCGCCGAGCAGGGAGCCTGATGCGGGACTCAATCCCGGTACTCCAGGATCATGACTTGAGCTGAAGGCAATCTCCTAACCAACTGAGTCCCCCAGGTATCCCTATTTTCAACTTTTTGAGGAACCTCCATGCTGTTTTCCAGAGCAGTTGCACCAGCTTGCATTCCCACCAACAGTGTAGGAGGGTTCCCCTTTCTCTGCATCCTCGCCAGCATCTGTCATTTCCTGACTTGTTTATTTTAGCCATTCTGACTGGTGTGAGGTGGTATCTCACTGTGGTTTTGATTTGTATTTCCCTGATGCCGAGTGATGTGGAGCACTTTTTCATGTGTCTGTTGGCCATCTGGATGTCTTCTTTACAGAAATGTCTGTTCATGTCCTCTGCCCATTTCTTGATTGGATTATTTGTTCTTTGGGTGTTGAGTTTGATAAGTTCTTTATAGATTTTGGATACTATCCCTTTATCTGATATGTCGTTTGCATTCTCCCAGAGAATCACAGTTTTAACCAAGTTAATTGCCAGAGTTTAATTAAAGATTATAGGTTTTCTCCCCCCCTCCCCGCCCTCTTTTGTGAGGGTATATGATAATTAAGGTGTTCTATTTACACAAGTCAGCACTAAAAGTGTTTGTTTATAATAGGTATTTTCCTTGGCTTAGCCTGCTTAAAGCTTTGGATTAGGAAGAGAAAGAAGGCAGTGGGCTGAAAGGAGAGTCAGGGGGAAGCAAAGATGATGAGTGTGTGATGCTCAGAGACTAGGGTTGGGGTAGGCAAGCACTCCAGGGTATGTCTCCTATCAGGGGAAAAGGATCCTGATGTGGGAGGCTATTAGAAGATGGCTTCCGTGACTGCTCCTCTGTAACACTGAATACGTTCTCTCTGGGGAAAGGTTTTGAACTGTTTGACTTGCCGATCTGAGCTGTCACAAAACACGAGAAGGGTTAGGTATGTATACACCTGGTTTTGAAAAGATACCAACTTGAGGGGCACCTGGGTGTCTCAGTGGGTTAAGCTTCTGCCTTTGGCTCAGGTCATGATCTCGGGGTCCTGGGATCAAGCTCCACACTGGGACAGGCTCTCTGCTCAGCAGGGAGCCTGCTACCCACCCCCCTTCTCTCTGCCTGCCTCTCTGCCTACTTATGATCTCTCTCTCTCTCTCTCTGTGTCAAATAAATAAATAAAAATCTTTAAAAAGAAATTTAAAAATAATAAAAATTTAAAAAAGAAAGAAAAGATACCAGGTTGAGAGCACTTACTTCATTATGAGGAGGATGTACTTCGAACACATTTTTATAAAAGTCTTCCTTTTTTAAAGATTTACTTATTTGAGAGAGAGAGAGGAGTGGGCAGAGAGAGAGGGAGAGAAAGAATCTGGAGCAGGCTCCCCACTGAGCACAGAGCCCAACACGGGGCTCTGTCCCAGCACCCTGAGACCATGACCTGAGCCAAAATCAAGAGTCAGATACCTCACTGCCTGAGCCACCCAGGAGCCCCAAGAACATGTTTTTAATACTGTATGTATCTCTAGTGACCCTCAGCATGGAGTTTATTTACTCAGTAAAGACTTACTCTGTTCCTGAGGTTCACCAGCCTCTGGAGCACTGGAAATGCAGCAGGAAACCAAATTCTGTGCCCTCACAAAGCTTGTATTCCCAGAATTGTTTTCTCTTCAGTCCTTTAAATGTTGGAAAAGGTAATGGAAACTGGTTTCTCTGCTGCTTTTCCTACCTGATCCTGCCTTTGCTAAAAAAGAAAGCATTGTACATTTAAAAAAAAGATATTTGTCAGGGGGTAACGATCAAGAAAAGGTTAATAATGTGAAAAAAAGAAATGGAGGTGAGACTGTGGTACGTGGACATCATGTAGAATGCTTTATCCGTTCTGGAATGAGGCCGGTCCTCCCCATAATATCAGAGCCAACCTCCCAGTCCTTCTGTCCAGTAATCTGCCACAGCCCCACCGCTACCACCAGAAACTGCAATTAGTATCATCTTGAGTGTAGTTTCCTTCCATTTGGCTCAAAGGTGGGAGGTTTGGAGGAAATCTGAAAGTTTGCTTTTTTCTTTCTCCCACTCACTAGAGTGTGTTAGGAGTGTGCCTGCTTTAGTTATAAGTAACCAGTGAGATTTACGATCTCAAATACAATTTAAATTCATTAATAGGAGGTCCAGTCTTGTCGGGCTTTGTCTTATTATTTTTTCCATTCACAGCTGACTTCATTTGGCACATTGTGGAGGAAAGTATTACAGAGAACCCCTTGATGGGCGCCTGGGTGGCTCAGTGGGTTAAGCCTCTGCCTTCAGCTCAGGTCATGATCTCAGGGTCCTGGAATGGAGTCCCACATCTGGCTCTCTGCTCAGTGGGGAGCCTGCTTTACCCCCCCACCCCCACCTGCCTCTCTGCCTACTTGTGATCTCTCTCTGTCAAATAAATAAATAAAATCTTTAAAAAAATTTTTTTTTAAAAAGCACCCTTCATAAAATTTGGTTACTCCTGTACATTGTGACTTCTGTTTCTCTACCTTCAGATACATCCGATACCAGTTTCTTTCATAAGCCTGTTCCAGCCCTGAAAGCGTTGTTATATTTTTCAGAAATTAATGCTCCAGATGAACGCTAAGAACAAGGTGGAAGAAGTTGAAGATGAAGCAGTGGAGCTCGATGTGTCAGATGAAGAAATGGCCAGAAGGTAACAGTCACCTCAGAACCGCATTATAATCTGGGCCCAGTGTTCACTGGCTCTCCCATGGGCACTTCCACAGTCTTCCATGGAGTGCCCCACTGGGAAGATGGCTTTCTGCTTTCTCTACATTTGGCTGGGGTGGAGGGGTTCATACCTTTCAGAGGTGGGCAGTTGAGGGCTCTTGTCTGGTGCTGCTTCTAAATATTTTAAGATATCTCAGTTTATTTAGGATAGTGCAAAAACAAAACGGTGAAGAATTTAATCATTCATAGAAAAGTTCTTAAGTTTTCAATCAGTTATTTTTAATCATCATTTTGATTTTTCTTATTCGATGTTGTTTGGTTTGATATTCTCGACAAGACTTGACTCCTCCCTTGTATTTTGTTTGTTTAATTAAACTTGTGCCATTTTCCGTCTTAACAGATATGAGACCTTGGTGGGGACAATTGGAAAAAAGTTTGCCAAAAAAAGAGACCGTGCCAGTTATGAAGAAGATGAAAATGGACACATAAAACCAACAGTTAAAGTAAAGAAAATGTTTCTAAAGCCCCAAGATTAAAGTAGATGCTTTGAGACAGAGCTCAGGAAACTTTGTGAGAGTTAGCATGTTTTGGAACTCATTCTGATGGCTTCTCTATAATTATTAATACTATAATGTTTATTTGTAAAGAAGTAGACAATTTTGGAAAGATGCCATTTTTGAAACACATGTGGTGGATGTTATACATCCTTTGCTTAATGGTGTTCCTCAGGACAGGATTTTTAGCCCTCGATCTTCAAATGTACAGAGGTATGTGGTTGCTTCCTAAAGATCTTTTTGACCACAGATTTTTTTTTTTTAATAGAGCTTTCTAGTCACTGACCTTGAATTGACATACATAATTTAAACCAGTGTTTAAGTTGCCCTTATGTTTATATTTTACTTTAAATTATTAATCATGCCAAGCCAATTTATCCATATATTTTAGAATCAAATGTCATGAGGACTTAATCATATATAAATTCATCAAAAGCAAACGTGCCCCTCCAGCCCAAAGCACTGGCATGCTGCCAGGTTATTGTTAGTTTGTGGAATTATGGGGTTTTGTTTAAGGCTTTTATTAATAAAAATTGCTCTGTAATAAGTTTTTGTGTACTTTTTCTCTTCTCTTACACTTTTAAATAATAGTTTTAGTCTAATTCGGTATTGGAACTTTTATCCAAATGCTAACTTTAAAAAGCCAGTCATTAATTGAGAATATGGTAATGTGTTAAATTGAACCATAAGATATTGGTTTTTATAGGTTAATAACAATCATCGGTTTTTTACTTTAATCACTGTGAAAGTCATTAACCCATATAAATGTACCCTATTTGGTTCTGTTTGGACAAAGAAATCATTTGCACAGAGAAATCACACTTTCCAAACCAGCAGCTTGCTTGTATAACCTAGAGTTTCTTTCCATATTTTGCTGCTTTTCCTTGGAGTCCTGTGTTTTTACTACTCCCAGGAAAGAAAATGCACTGGGTTTTAGGATACTCATTCTGAAGTAGGAGTGCCCAGATTTGCTGGTACAAAGTCACACTGTTTTCCCTAAGGCGTATTTAATCTGAATATTTCCTGCTAGTGTCTCTTCCGTCAGCATTGTGTGGATGAGGAAAAACCTCTGCCTGCCCATGAGTAGCAGGGGTAGCCCTGTATTGTTGCGAAAGTACGGCAGGATCGAACAAGACCATTCAGGTAATAGAAAGGGTAATCTGCAAATATTGGCAGACTGCGATAAGTCTGACAAAGCCCGTGACTTCTCTCCCACTCACAGCAGGCTCTCACACCCACGTTCCCCTCTGACCTCTACCCTAATCATTGTTCGCGATGATCGGTCACTTCTTCGCGTGTAACATCTGTGTCAAATGGATTCTGTCCCCAAACCTGACACCTCTCTGCTCCTGCCGCTCATTCTTTTAACCTCATCGGGATGGCCACAAGTAAAAATGGAGAACAACATGGGAACGAGCCTGCAGTTCAGCCCACAGACCTGGATTCCACGGTATCCGGATTCTAGATTCAGTGGTATCAGAAGACCTGATCTCCATCAAGAGCAGGAAACACAAACCCATATCTGACCATGGGAGACCCTATCTGGCACTTAATGTAGAAGAGAGCAGACAATGGTTGGACCAAGACATTACCTGGAGGAAAATAAAGCAACGTGGAAGCAGATCTGGTAAATGTTCTCCAAATGAATCACCACTCTGACAGCCCTGCAGGGGGGATCTGCCCTTCAATGTTAGCCAAGGGCCAGTGGCAGTTCTGACACCTGTTTGTTTAGCAAACACGGAGTTCTTACTCTTGGCCAGGCACTGTGTTATGGGCAGGGGTTGTAGAGTATCATCTCTGCTTTACACATGAGGAAACCGAGCTACAGGGACCTTCAGTAAGTCACCGACGCCTCGCAGCTTTAAATGCTGGACGCAGGGTTCGAATTCAGATCTACTGACAAAGCCCGTGCTCTCTCTCTGATGTCACCCTGTAGAGGAAAGCAGAAGAACAGAATTGGGAAACAGGCAGAACATAGCCTGGCCCCAAAATAAGACCATCCTTTTTTTAAACAATCTTTCAGAATCCTATGGTACTACCTATACATAGTATTGCTGTAGTACATTTTAAATTATTTCCTTTTTTATAGATGGTATGAGTTAAATTCACATTAACCATCAGTTTTCAACACAAAAGATTAATTTTTTAAATAGGGTATTCTCAATATTAGTGATCCAATATTAAGAAAGAATGTACATATGAATCTATGGTAGCAAGAAAAATTTGAAAAAGCAGTTATTGAATGAGTGCTCACTTGAGATATAACCATATATAATCACATACTCATTTAGATCCTTCTATAAAATATGTAATTTGAAAGCAGGGACCATGCCTCACTCTGTCTGGTTCCAACCCCACATTCCCCATGCAGAGATATATTAAAAATAGGTGTTTTCATAGATAATTATAGTGAATTGAATAAAAATGTTCTCCTATTTACCCAACCTCAAATAAACATTTTTAGTGACTCTTCCGAGAATCCACCTAACATATTAGAACCCTCAAAGATTTTGCAAGATGATTCTATCGGCAGGCATATATTCACAAACTCAAAAATCTTCAAGCCTCAAGAACAATGAAGTAGAATACACTGTTTTCCGCAGGAGATCTTAAATATAAAACCCTTGGTTTGTGATGAACTACTTGCTCCCTTCTTTAATCCAGGTACCAAATTCTACTCATTTCTGTCAAATGTTAAGATACAAAGCATCCAAGGCCGGTTCTTCCCAAAAATGAACTCCAGGAGTCGTCCCATCTGGTAATACCTGGCTGGGGAACTTGGCAGGCAGTCCCCTTAAAAGGGACAAAGGCGGCTGCTTTTGGCTGCCTCTGGTAAAATACAAAACAGAGATAAATAACAGAAGGAACCATTTCGTTATGTAGCACAGTTTGGAGAAATGTTGAGAGCCAGGCTGGTCTTTCCTAGCAAATAAAGGATTCTCAAAATTAGGAACTGTAAGAGATCAAATCTGGTGCGTTCCCAATAAAACTGAGCCTTGGGATAGATTTTGAAGCCCTCAAAGTCAAGATACAGCTGTAAAACCATTTTCTGGTTTTGAGATGTCCGGAGATAGCAGGACCATGTGTCTCCTAGACCTTCTTTGTTATAAGAGATCCCAAGAATCTTAAGTTCAGTTAAGAAATCACTAAGTTTGGGGGGGTAGTTTGTCTTGCAGCAATGTATAACAAATACCAGCTTTAAAACGTTCGCCCCTCTTAGGTGCACCAGCACAGCATCTCAGCGTTTATGTGCGCTTCTCTGACTGCCAGAGAGTTCGAGAAGCTTTTCTTGAATACCTGTGATTTACCTCACTGTCCCACCCCCACCCCTGTCCTTGTAAATTGGATGATCAGATTTGAAAGGAGGAAAGAAGTTTCTCAGAATTAGCCAGGAGAAATCCATCAAATGGGATAAGTTACAATGTAAATGTTGCTGGAGAGAAATGTCAAGGGAAGAAAATCATGCCAGAATGTTAGGTTGCTGGCTGGCCCATCCCTACTCAGGACTGTGGTAACATTAGAGCTGCCTTCAGAAGAATTTCTTAACAGGTTATGGCCTGCATCCCCTTGATTCTGGAAAGTCGACATCTGTGTTTTTAGAAATGACAGTCCAAATGGTCAAGTGTTCAGTTCTGAGGTTGCTCCTATTTTCTCTACCAAAAGTGGCAGAAGTACCTGAAGGCCTCCAGCAGGAATCGAGCAGGTCCCACTGGGTGAGGAGCCTCAGTGGAAAAAGAAAGGTTGGAACACGTATCCCCATGTTGAGGCAGAAACAGGTGGGTAATAGCAGAGGGCTTCAAAACACCCTCCAGCACTCATGAATTGTTGGCAATTTTCAAATGAGAAATTAAGTATTTCCAAACTTTATACCTGAGAGCAGATGAGCAAAACTAAGAAATGTCTGAAGTGTCCCTGAGCTTGCTTCTCACAAATGAAGAGATCACAGAAAACAAGGTCATTAAATAGACATCAGTGATTTCAAAGGTGAGAAGAAGTACTAATTAGGAAGCTACGAAAGGCTTTCTCATGAATATGAGTTATGCAAACCAGAAGCTTATTGGCTTTAAATACTTAAGAGTGTTAGAATTAGGGGTGCCTGGCTGACTCAGCCAGCAGAGCATGCAACTCCTGATTTCGGGGTTGTGAGTTCGAGTGCCGTGTCAGGTTTGGTGACTACCTAAAAAAATAAATAAATGAATAGATAAATAGATAAATAAGAATTAGTATTGTCTTATTCCAGAAACTCCAATTCATATTAAACCAACTCTGAGTATAAAAATTCTAATATTTTAGAATTTAGAATTTAGAACTCTTCATTTCCTCAATGAAGGATAAATCCTTTGGTTCTTAAGAAAGGGAGGGAGGAGGGGCTCCTGGGTGGCTCAGTGGGTTAAAGCCTCTGACTTCGGCTCAGGTCATGATCTCAGGGTCCTGGGATCGAGCCCCGCATCGGGCTCTCTGCTCAGCAGGGAGCCTGCTTCCTCCTCTCTCTCTCTGCCTGTGTCTGCCTGCTTGTGATCTCTGTCTGTCAAATAAATAAGTAAAATCTTAAAAAAAAAAAAAAAGATGGGGTGCCTGGGTGGCTCAGTGGGTTAAAGCCTCTGCTTTCGGCTCAGGTCATGATCCCGGGGTCCTCAGATCCAGCCCCACATCGGGCTCTCTGCTCAGCGGGGAGCCTGCTTCCTCCTCTCTCTCTGCCTGCCTCTCTTGCCTACTTGTAATCTCTGTCTGTCAAATAAATAAATAAAATCTTTAAAAAAAAAAAAAAAAGAAAGGAAGGAAGGAAGGAAGGGAGGAGGAAAACTGGAAAGCCCTTTCTTTACTGAACTTCCCCGAGAAGGGATCTAGGAAGAGACGAGCTTCATGTGAAGAGTCTGAAAGTAACTCCCTTCCAAGTGGGGAGCCCCGCATCTTCCCTGACCTTTTGTTTCGACACTCCGTCCACCACTAAGACAAATCCTTTTAAGTGAACCCAGAGGTCCAGGAGCTCCCCCGCCTTCAGTTACCTGTAGTCAGCTGCAGTGCAGAAGGAGACGGCCCTGCTTCTGGGGAGCCCAGTGCTACACCACAGGCGCCTCTCCTCACTCCATCTCATCCTGTAGGCGTGTCGTCTCGCACCATCACAAGGAGGGTAAGTATAGCCCAAGGCCAGAAGGCAAAGGAAAGAGTCACTACCAGCAGGAGTGACTCTCACGGACTAGCCCACAAGATTCCAAGGTTGCTGCTGAAGACTGGGGAAAGACGGGAGTACGAATGGCACTCCAGGAACTCACGGGACTCCCCCTGGTGCCTCCACATCCAGGGACAACGATAAACGGACCTGGACACACCGTTACCTCTCAAGGCCATGGCAACCAAAGGTTGGCAGTCTTCAGAGCTAAAGCTCTGAGTTACCTCCCTGGAGAAGCAAGCTAGACCACCCGAAGCGGGTGAGCGAGAGGGGACTCTAGAGCCAGTGGTAGAAGACGGAAATAATGCAGCAGGGACTGTAATTTGTCTCACTAATCCTCTGACTGTGAGTTTTTCTTTTTCACACTGGGCACTCACACGGAGCACAAGCAGGTCCGGATGGTATAAGGCGTGCACTGGAGGAGATCCTCTTGGCGCCTTGCCCGTCTCCCTTACATCCCCACTTCCCTGTGCTTCAGCCAACGGGATCCACTTCTTGTGGATCTTCTCCAGAGTTGTGGGAAAATGCTCTTCCGGCTTCTGCCTGGACACAGCACGCCGCAAGTGCCAGAGACCGCTTCTTCTGGGACAAGCCTCAACCAGTCACTGGTCAGACTTGGTATCAAAACACCCCGCCACCGCTCAGGAGCAAGCACCTGGAGGTATGTGTTCAGCACCAGTTTGGAGATTTTTCCCAGTGGTTGAGCCCCAGTTGCCCTCAGTGCTGACCTGTTTGATCAGACAGCTCAATAGCCCTTCTCCTATCTCCTCGCTCCCCGCAAGGGTTCCCTGTACCTCCAAAATAAACTGCTTATCCTTGAATCCTCATCCAAGGGTCTGCTTCTGGGGAACTCACATTAAGATGGTGGCTCTGAACCAGGCGTGTAAACAAGGCAGGCAGGCAGGCAGACGGGTGATTGATAGATGGCTGGTAGATATGTCTATATATTGTCACTGGCTGATATTTCTTTAAGTTTCTTTTATTATTTTTTTACGATTTTATTTACTTATTTGGGAGAGAGTGAGAGAGAGCACGAGAGCAGGGTGAGGGGCAGAGGGAGAAGCAGACTCCCTGCTGAGCAAGGGAGCCCGATGCAGGGCTCCATCCCAAGACCCTGGGATCACGACCTGAGCCAAAGGCAGATGCTTAATGGACTGAGCCACCCAGGTGCCCTTCCTTAAGTTTCTTTTGATCTGTAGGCTCCCTACTCATGTCCCCCTCTTTTTCTTGCAATACATTTATGGAATAATTACTTGACAAATTTTAATTTAACAAAACTTGGTCAAATCTAATGCAAATTACCTTTTTTTGCTTCTTGCGAGTCTTGCAATTTATAACCCAGGGAAAAGCCAGTGCTTTCACATGATTCCTTCTTTTTTTGCAGGCTAATGCTGGGAACTTCTATTTATATTGTGGAAGGCATTCTCAAAATGTAAATGCTTGGAGGCTATGGAGACAGACATATGTATATAAAATTAAAATCGAGGGCTGGGAGAAGCTGGGTAAGTAAAGTGAAGGAGAAAGCCAGCAGTAAAGGCCAAATTAATATTTAATTCTGGGAATTGATCATGTTTG
This sequence comes from Mellivora capensis, assembly GCA_004024625.1. Classification (NCBI taxonomy): domain Eukaryota; kingdom Metazoa; phylum Chordata; class Mammalia; order Carnivora; family Mustelidae; genus Mellivora; species Mellivora capensis. Next base: position 11,123 of record PISX010025446.1, on the reverse strand, counting down.
AAATGAAAATGTTTCTATGGCTTCCCATTACACTGAAAATAAACACGGTCCTGCATAATTTGGACCTGCCTTTGGATCTCACCTCATGAGTTCTTCTCCTTACACCACTAGTAGGTTTATGCACATGCTGTTTTCTCTGCCTGGGTGGTGCCTGTTCCCAAATGTAAACCAGCTACTCCCCAAGTTTAAAAACACAGATCAAACCTAGAAACAAGAGGTGAAATACTCCAGAGGCCAGCAGGGGAACTTAGCCTCAGTAATAAGCATAAATTAGGGGCGCCTGGGTGGCTCACTGGGTTAAGCCTCTGCCTTTGGCTCAGGTCATGATCCCAGGGTCCTGGGATCGAGCCCCACATCGGGCTCTCTGCTCAGCGGGGAGCCTGCTTCTCTTCCTCTCTCTCTGCCTGCCTCTTTGCCTACTTGTGATCTCTGTCAAATAAATAAATAAAATCTTAAAAAAAAAAAAAAAAATCAAAACTGTGTGGCCCAAGTGCAAAATGGTATAGCCACCTTGGAAAACAGTTGGGCACCTTCTTACAAAATTAAACTTACTCTGTATTGTATTAGCATCATATGGTGACAGATGGTAGCTATGCTTGTGGTGGGCACAGGATAACATAGAGAGATGTTGAACCAATACATTATACACCTGAAACTGATGTAATACTGTGTCAGTATACTACAAAATTTTTTTTAATATTTTATTTGTTTATGTGAAAGAGAGACCGAGATAGTGACAGAGATAGCCAGAGAGAACGCGAGCAGGGAGGAGCTTGAGAAGTAGGCTCCCAGCCAAGCAAGGAGCGTGATGCAGACTTCAGTCCCAGGAGCCTGGGATCGTGACCTTAGCCAAAGGCAGAAGCTCAACCAACTGAGCCCCCTCAGGCACCTTGAAAAAATATTTTTAAAGAAAAAATTTTTTTTTAATTTTTTAATTTAAAAAAAAAATTTTAAATTGTTTTTAAAGATTAAACATACCCTTGCCATATGATCCAGCAATCACACTCCTTGGTATTTTCAGGGAGGTTAAATTATCTTAAGATCCTCATCTTATTCAAGAAAAGACTAGAAATACAAATTTATGTGAACATTATTTTTCAAATAGAACCTTAAGTATACATGATAAAATTTTGAGTAACCATTAAAGGAACTGAAATAGAATATCACCAAGTTACAAAGAAGAGGTAGAAAAGAAAAAAAGCCTTATCCAATAAAAGACTGAGGAAAATAAGAAATTATAACTACATGTCAATGGTACGGGATAGATCAATAGATCAATGGAATAGAAGAGAATCCAGGAGTAGACCCCTATCTGTATGGTCAGTAACTTTTTTACAAAGGTGTCAGAGCAATTCAGCAGGGAAGGTAAATTCTTTTCAACAAATGGCGTAGGACCAACAGGGTATCCATAGGGACAAAAGTGAATCTTGATTCCTACCCTCACCAGTGTGGGCTACACGGGTGCATTCCTTTCTCAAAATTCATTGAACCATACACTTGAGGTGTGTGTATATGTGTGTATGTGTGTGTTTATCACACAAAACAATATTCAATTTTAAAAATCTGCTAGAAATGATTGTCTAATTCCTCCTCAACATTTGTTCTCACCCCAAATGTTCTGTCCTCAGAGAGGTTTTCCGTAACTTCTCTAGACCTCCGGCACCTTCAGCATTCTGGATTGTTCTAGATTGTTCTAACTCCAGCTTGGAAGAGGTAAAGTGTTATGCAGCCAAGATTCTCCTCCCCCTGCTCTATAGCCCTCCCTCACCCTTCATGCTCACTTACTCTTCTACCCTTTTTGAGGCCCTTCCCCAGTATGTTTGCACCATTCCCTCCAAGGCCCTTCAGCACCTTGGCACCCATTCTCTCTTTGTCTTCCCATCCCAGTCTCCTCGTCCTCTTTCACCAGAAAAGCCTGCTAGGCTATATTTTGCAAGATGTTGAGGATGGCAAGGCAAGAGGTAAGAGCAACCCCTCCTGGTTGTTAGTTTGGGCTTTAGAACCCCAAATTTGCTTGCCCTGCCTTCTGGGTGTCTTATCGGAGTCTGTGCCATTATTCCTTACCTGATGAATCGCTGCTCAGCATCCAGAATCATCTTTGCTGCCGCTAGAGCCAAAGGCCTTGCAGGGAGGTAGAGTCAGAGCTGATGGCTACATTTTCTTCTCCAGTAGCAACTGCTCATCCTCTTGAGTCTGGTGCTAACTGGAGCATCCCAGGATGCATTCTAAGGAAGAGATGATGGGAACTATCCTTGGAGACCATAAAGCTGGGCAAGGCTGACCCACAGGCTTCTGCAGCTTATGCATTTCCCAGTATACCCTGCTTACGCAGTAACAGGGGTCTGCTATCCAGCCTTCAGCCCCCTTACTAAGCTATGGATCTTTGGGACTGTGTCTATCTGCCAGACAATGTTAAATTGTTTGCTAATTTTTAAAAGGCTCCATAGAGGCTAGTATTCACCCTGAAACTTAGCCTGGGGAAGACGGGAAGAGACATTGGCTTTGGCTGGATGCAGGGTCCTGAGGTGCCAGAAGGCAATGGCAAAGTTTTACAGGCTTCTCTGGGTAGATCTGAAAGAAGGCAGCCTAAAGTCATGAGCCAGTTTTCAGTGAGGCCTAACAGTATAAAATCAGTCACAGACCCTGTGCCCAAGTTCCATCATCCACTCGCCTTTGGCCAAAGATGCCCTCACCCCTCCTTGGTCCTCTGTCAACAGGATTGTGTTTCACAACCAATTCCGGGATGAAACTGATTCTGCAGCTTGTCACCTCAGGCTAGAACACAGGCTCCTCCCTGTGATCCAGGGCTTGTGGACCTGGGTGCTATGCCCCTACTTTGGGGTTGGCTTTAAGATCCAGCTCTGCAGCATCATGTGTCCCCAACAGGTCCCAGATGGGTACTGGAGTTATTTTTAAGAGTCTAGGAGCAGGAGACTTCTGAGTTAGAATGACTTGAGTAGCCTAAGATGTCAGGCAGTTATTCAGGGGAGAGCGGTTGCCTTCTTACACCTCCTGGGGCCCACTGTCAACAGATTTATTTATGGGCTTCTTTTCGGAAGAGCCAGTGGTTATTGGCTTGGTGGTTGGAGCCCTGGTAGCAAGCAGTTAAAATCTAGAACCCTTTATAATATATGTCTGGAACTCCCTGGGCACTCATACTTTAATATTACCAATCACACGTTCACATCAAACAACTATTTATTGAGTTGCTGCTTGTTTGTCTTCCCCATCATACTGTCATTTCCCAGGACAGCAGGGTTCCATCTGACTTATTCCCAGATATGCCCTCATTGCCGAGGACCACGCCTGACACAGGCAGGAGCTCAGGAAAAACTTGCGTGGGAGGAGGAGTTGCTAATGCAGTGGGTGAGAGACAAAAGAGAAAAACTAGGGTTTGATGTTGAATCAGGACCCCCTTCTGCTAACAGTATGGGTTGGATGGACAATGCAGACTGGGCAGAGGAGAGGAGGCAAAGGAGCCTAGCTTCCAGAGCCAAACTGCTGGGCTCCAGCTGGGGTGTGTGGCATAGATAATGTTTGAAATGCTTTCCCCTTAGGGTTTACTTTGGTATTAGTATAGTTACACTGAGTTAACTTCTGATTAATATGTGCAAGTATTTTTTTTTAACCTTCTTGCCTTCAGTCTTAGGATGTTTCTCATATCAATGCTGTCTTATTTTCAATGTCTTTGTGGACACTGACCCTCAGAAGTCTGAGGAAAGTCTCGATATAATCCTGTCTATCACACAGTGAGTTCGGGGAAGACAGAGGCTGTCTCCTTTATTTTGGATCCACTCCTGCCTCCCACAGTGGCTCACTCAGTGTTTTTGCTTCAGAATCTACCAGAGTGGAGCTGTCTCCCGTCTCTCAACAAGGCAGGAATTTCATTGCTGGTTAACAATGAAGTAAAAGTCACAGGATGCTAAGACAGAGAGATGAGCCACGTCTTCCCCTTTTCCTTGACTGCATACAAATCATGATGAGAGGTATCACCTCCTCCGCTTCTGGTCTCTGCCTCCTCGTGCTTTTCTTCAATTGTCCGTTCATAGCTGTCCTTCGAGGGAAATGTTCTGTCCCCTTTTATTATTTCACTCAGGACAGAAATAAAATACCCAAATGAACTGAATTACTGTTCTTTTTTGCCTTATTTGAAACACAGATGAACCAACTTTTTCCCAATTCTACATAGAAATACAAATGTCAAGTGTAATTTTCAAGCAGGAAATTTTGACAGTTTAAAGTGCATAATTATTATAAGAAAGCATAATTATAAGAAAGAACATTTCAACAAAGGACATGGACACACTGCTTAAGTCTTCTGTCTTACTACAGATGGACAAGCCTTTTCTGGAAGAGCTGCATGGGCCCTGCTATAGCTCACTTAGGAAACGCATTACAAAATAGTTCCAGAAGGTCTCATGATCGTGCTGGGGGAGACACTCTCTGACGGCTTCCCATAGGTGACAATGGATGATTGTTTCTCCTCCTGGGTCCCAATCTTCCCATTCCTCTTGATTACCGCAGGTCCATTTACTTACTAGATGGATGGACCATACACCTCTGTAAGGTCACTAGCAGCACCCACCATAACTAAAAACAAATTCCCCATCCACTGCCACGTTCCTCATGCATTAACATGCAAGTCCACAGTCAATGCAGCCAAAACAACCCATCAACAGGGCTAAGGAGCCCCGAAGCCATGGAGCTTATCTATGAAATCCTGACTTAGGACCTGTCTAGAGTGGAAAAAAAAAAATAGCACCCTTTGACGTCAAATTTTCTTTGCCCTTTCACCTTCCTTCAATGAGGGATTTTTTTTAAAAGATTTTATTTTTATTTATTTGACGGAGAGAGAGAAATCACAAGTAGGCAGAGAGGTAGGCAGAGAGAGCAGGGCAAGCAGGATACCCGCTGAGCAGAGAGCCCGATGCAGGCCTTGATCCCAGGACCCTGAGATCATGACCTGAGCCGAAGGCAGAGGCTTAACCCACTGAGCCACCCTGAGGTGGCTAAGGGCACCTCAGGTGCCCTGAGGGATGGTTTTTATTTAGGTCTTTCTTCGTGGCTAAGCCAGAGAGGTTTTGCTGTTTCTCTGGTTCTCCACTGGTCCTCTCATTAATGAATTAAGTAAAACTTTGAATTAAGTAAAACTGGGTACCTGTATGAAATTTTTAATATCTTCTGAAAATATTCTTTGCCACTGTGGAAGGAGGAGTGCGGGTGTCACGGAAGTCCTGAGCCCTGCCTTCCTGGCCTGGAGTCAGAGGAGGAGAGGAATTTGAGGTAAGTGCCTCTACAGGCTTGCATTCTCCAGCTTATTCTGGGCTCTCCATCTGTAGGTAAGCCCACTCTGCAGGTAGAGAGGAACATACGTATTGTCAGTATCCTGCTCAGGCTACCTGGTTACCTAGTGATAAGAGATACCTTGTTTGTATCTTCCAACATCAGATTTTAGTGACCCAATGAAACCCTATCAGTGTTGTGTCAGGAAGCAATATATCACCCCAAGCCCAAGCCTACTCTGCGAATCATTATCCTTTCATTCCTTCACACAATGCTCATGTTCTAGTTCCCCACCCATCATTACTATAGCACCCTATAATTAGCAGTATGAAGTAATAGTAACTAATACTCATGGTGGCCCTCCTCTTTCCCAGGTAGATTCTAAATACTTAATAGGGTTTAAATTATTTAATACTATAGCCACTCTATGAGAGAGGTACCACTGATAATCACCCTCTCCATGTACACATCAAGGTATGGAAGCACTAGAAAAAATCAAGTAACTTTTCCAAGATCTCATAACTCATCAAGGCAGAACTGAATTGGAACCCCAAAGGAATTGTGCTCTTAACCACTGCACGACAGTTCCTTTCACAAATTAGAAGTTGAACAAACTTGGCTTAAAAAGCTCTATCCTTGGGATGATGAAAAATTCTGGAAATGGATAGAGGTGTTGGCTGTACAACATTATGAATATATTGAATACCACTGAATTACACATTTAAAATTGTTAAAATGACAAATTTTATATTGTGTACCTATATTTATAAAGATTTTATTTATTTATTTATATTAGAGAGAGAATGCACTCGAGCAGTGAGGAGGTAGAGAGGGAAGGCGAGGGAGACGGAAAGAACCCCAAGCGGATTCCCTGCTGAGCACAGAGCTCATACTTCACAGCACTCACCATAGCACACACCTCCCCGATGTCCATAACCCAACCACCCTCTCCCTACTCCCCTCCCCCTAGCAACCCTAAGTTTGTTTTGTGAGATTAAGAATCTCTTATGGTTTGTCTCCCTCCCGATCCCACCTTGTTTCATTTTTTCCTTACCTCCCCCCAAAACTCCCAACATTGCCTCTCAAATTCCTCATTTCAGGGAGATCATATGAAAACTGTCTTTCTCTGATGGACTTATTTCGCTCAGCATAATACCTTCTAGTTCCATCCACATCATTGCAAATGGCAAGATTTCATTTCTTTTGATGGCTGCATAGTATTCCATTGTATATATATATACCACATCTTCTTTATCCGTTCATCTGTTGATGGACATCTAGGTTCTTTCCATAGTTTGGCTATTGTGGCCATTGCTGCTATAAACATTCGGGTACACGTGCTCCTTTGGATGACTACATTTGTATCTTTAGGGTAAATACCCAGTAGTGTGATTGCTGGGTCATACGGTAGCTCTATTTTCAACTTTTTGAGGAACTTCCATGCTGTTTTCCAGAGTGGCTGCACCAGCTTGCCTTCCTACCAACAGTGTAGGAGGGTTCCTCTTTCTCCACATCCTCGCCAGCATTTGTCATTTCCTGACTTGTTAATTTCAACCATTCTGACTGGTGTGAGGTGGTATCTCATTGTGGTTTTGATTTGTATATCCCTGATGCCGAGTGATGTGGAGCACTTTTTCTTGTGTCTGTTGAACATCTGGATGTCTTCTTTGCAGAAACGTCTGTTCATGTCCTCTGCCCATCTCTTGATTGGATTATTTGTTCTTTGGGTGTTGAGTTTGGTAAGCTCTTTAAAGATTTTGGATACTAGCCCTGTATCTGATATGTCATTTGCAAATATCTTCTCCCATTCTGTCAGTTGTCTTTTAGTTTTGTTGACTGTTTTCGTTGCTGTGCAAAAGCTTTTGATCTTGATGAAGTCCCAATAGTTCTTTTTGCCCTTGCTTCCCTTGCCTTTGGTGATGTTTCTAGGAAGAAGTTGTTGCAGCTGAGGTCGAAGAGGTTGTTGCCTGTGTTCTCCTCAAGGATTTTGATGGATTCCTTTCTCACATTGAGGTCTTTCATCCATTTTGAGTCTATTTTTGTGTGTGATGTAAGGAATTGCTCCAGTTTCATTCTTCTGCATGTGGCTGTCCAATTTTCCCAACACCATTTGTTGAAGATACTGTCTTTTTTCCATTGGACATTCTTTCCTGCTTTGTTAAAGATGAGTTGACCATAGAGTTAACGGTCTACTTCTGGGCTCTCCATTCATTCCATTGACCTACGTATCTGTTTTTGTGCCAGTACCATACTGTCTTGATGATGACAGCTTTGTAATAGAGCTTGAAGTCTGGAACTGTGATGCCACCATTTTGGCTTTCTTTTTCAACATCCCTCTGGCTATTTGAGGTCTTTTCTGGTTCCATATAAATTTTAGGATTATTTGTTCCATTTCTTTGAAAAAATTTGATGGTATTTTGATAGGGATTGCATTAAACGTGTAGGTTGCTTTAGGTACCATAGACATTTTCACAGTATTTGTTCTTCCAATCCATGAGCATGCAAGATTTTTCCATTTCCTTGTGTCCTCCTCAATTTCCTTCATGAGTACTTTATAGTTTTCTGAATACAGACTCTTTGCCTCTTTGGTTAGGTTTACTCCTAGGTATCTTGTGTTTTGGGGTGCAGTTGTAAATGGGATTGACTCCTTAATTTCTCATTCTTCTGTCTTGTTGTTGGTGTATAGAAACGCAACTGATTTTTGTGCATTGATTTTATATCCTGACACTTTACCGTACAAGTTCTAGCAGATTTGGAGTGGAGCCCTTTGGATTTTCCACATAAAGGATCATATCATCTGCAAAGAGTGATAGTTTGACTTCTTCTTTGCCAATTCTGATGCCTTTAATTTCTTTTTGTTGTCTGATTGCTGAGGCTAGGACTTCTAGTACTATGTTGAATAGCAGTGGTGATAGTGGACATCCCTGCCGTGTTCCCCACCTTAACAGAAAAGCACTCAGTTTTTCTCCATTGAGAATGATATTCGCTATGGGTTTTCATAGATGGCTTTGATGATATTGAGGTATGTACCTTCTATCCCTACACGCTAAAGAGTTTTGATCAAGAAAGGATGCTGTACTTTGTCAAATGCTTTTTCAACATCTATTGAGAGTATCATATGGCTCTAGTTCTTTCTTTTATTAATCTATTGTATCACACTGATTGATTTGTGGATGTTGAACCAGCCTTGCAGCCCTGGAATAAATCCCACTTGGTTGTGGTGAATAATCCTTTTAATGTACTGTTGGATCCTATTGGCTAGTATTTTGGTGAGAGTTTTCGCATCTGTTTCATCAAGGATATTGATCTGTAATTCTCTTTTTTGATAGGGTCTTTGTCTGTTTGGGGATCAAGGTAATGCTGACCTCATAAAATGAGTTTGGAAGTTTTCCATCCATTTCTATTTTTTTGAATAATTTCAGGAGAATAGGAATTAATTCTTCTTTAAATGCTTGGTAGAATTCCCCTGGGAAGCCGTCTGACCCTGGGCTCTTGTTTGTTGGGAGATTTTTGATGACTGCTTCAATCTCCTTACTGTTTATGGGTCTGTTCAGGTTTTCTATTTCTTCCTCATTCAGCTTTGGTAGTTTATACTCCAGGAATGCATCCATTTTTTCCAGATTGTCAAATTTGCTGGCATATAGTTGCTCATAATATGTTCTTATAATTGTATTTCTTTGGTGTTGGTTGTGATCTCTCCTCTTTCATTCATGATTTTACTTATTTGGGTCCTTTCTCTTTTCTTTTTGATAAATCTGGCCAGAGGTTTATCAATCTTATTAATTCTTTCAAAGAACAAGCTCCTAGTTTCATCGATTTGTTCTACTGTTTTTTTGGTTTCTATTTCATTGATTTCTGCCCTGATTTTTATTATTTCTCTTCTCCTGCTGAGTTTAGGCTTTCTTTGCTGTTCTTTCTCCAGCTCCTTTAGGTGTAGGGTTAGGTTGTGTATTTGAGACCTTTCTTGTTTCTTGAGAAAGGCTTGTACCGCTATATATTTTCCTCTCAGGACTGCCTTTGCTGTGTCCCACAGATTTTGAACCGTTGTGTTTTCATTATCATTTGTTTCCACGAATTTTTTCAATTCTTCTTTAATTTCCTGGTTGACCCATTCATTCTTTAGTAGGATGCTCTTTAGCCTCCATGTATTTGAGTTCTTTCCAACTTTCCTCTTGTGATTGAGTTCTAGCTTCAGAGCATTGTAGTCTGACAATATACAGGAATGATCCCAACCTTTTGGTACTAGTTGAGACCTGATCTGTGATCCAAGATATGATCTATTCTGGAGAAGGTTCCATGTGCACTAGAGAAGAATGTGTATTCTGTTGTTTTGGGATGGAATGTTCTGAATATATCTGTGATGTCCATCTGGTCCAGTGTGTCATTTAAGGCCTTTATTTCCTTGTTGATCTTTTGCTTGGATGATCTGTCCATTTCAGTGAGGGGGGTGTTAAAGTCCCTGACGATTATTGTATTATTGTCAATGTGTTTCTTTGACTTTTGTTATTAATTTTTTTATATAGTTGGCTGCTCCCATGTTAGGAGCATAGATATTTAAAATTGTTAAATCTTCTTGTTGGACAGGCCCTTTGAGTATGATATAGTGTCCTTTCTCACTTATTATAGTCTAGTTTAAAATCTAATTCATCTGATATAAGGATTGCTACCCCAGCTTTCTTTTGATGTCCATTAGCACGGTAAAATTGTTTTCCACCCCCTCACTTTAAATCTGGAGGTATCTTTGGGTCTAAAATGAGTTTCTTGTAGACAGCATATTGATGGATTTTGTTTTTTACCCATTCTGATACCCTGTGTCTTTTGATTGGGGCATTTAGTCCATTTACATTCAGGGTTACTATTGAAGGATATGAATTTAGTGCCATTGTATTGCCTGTAAGGTGACTGTTAGTGTCTGTTGCCTCTGTTCCTTTCTGATCTACTACTTTTAGGCTCTCTCTTTGCTTAGAGGACCCCTTTCAGTATTTCCTGTAGGGCTGGTTTGGTGTTTACAAATTCTTTTAGTTTTTGTTTGTCTTGGAAACCTTTTATCTCTCCTTTTATTTTCAATGATAGCCTAGCTAGATATAGTATTCTTGGCTGCATATTTTTCTCATTTAGTGCTCTGAATATATCATGCCAGTTCTTTCTGGCCTGCCAGGTCTCTGTGGATAAGTATTCTGCCATCTAATATTCTAACCATTGTATGTTACAGACTTGTTGTCCCGGGCTGCTTTCAGGATTTACTCTTTGTCACTAAGACTTGTAAATTTTACTATTAGAGGATGGGGTGTGGACCCTTTCTTATTGATTTTGAGGGGGGTTCTCTGTGCCTCCTGGATTTTAATGCTCATTCTCTTTGTCATATTAGGGAAATTCTCTACAATAATTTGCTCCAATATACCTTCTAACCCCCTCTCTCTTTCTTCTTCTTCTAGAATCCTAATTATTCTAATATTGTTTTGTCTTATGGTATCACTTATCTCTCGAATTCTCCCCTTGTGGTCCAGTAGTTGTCTATTTCCCTTTTGCTCAGCTTCTTTATTTTCCATCATTTGGTCTTCTATACCACTAATTCTCTCTTCCGCCTTATTTATCCCAACAGTAAGAGCCTCCATTTTTTATTGCACCTCATTAATAGCTTTTTTAAATTTTAGCTTGGTTAGATTTTAGTTCTTTTATTTCTCCAGAAAGGGCTTTTATTTCTCCAGACAGAGTTTCTCTAATATCTTCCATGCCTTTATAAAGCCCAGCTAGCACCTTGAGAATTGTCATTGTGAACTCTAGATCTGACATATTACCAATGTCCATATTGATTAGATCCCTAGCCATCGGTACTGCCT
>PISX010025445.1:0-26126 GCA_004024625.1 Mellivora capensis | reverse complement strand
ATGAAGGCCTGTACTGAAGACAGCAAGCTGTTAGTACAGACCAGATGCTTTTTTGGCAGGCTCGTTGTACCTCTTGAAAAACCTCAATGCAAGACAGTTTTTCAGTGCTGGCACATTTTGGAATTCTGCACATTCGTGGAGTGCAATAATACTGTATAGCTTTTTTTTCTTCCCCAAATCCACTCAGTTAACAGTTTTTTAAAAATGTAGACATTACCACTTGTACCGTTTTTTCCTTAGTCATATTTGGAAAAATAGAAAATGGAGTTACAATTTGACTTTCTTTTCAAAGATGTCTGTTAAATCTGTTGTGATTTTATATGAATTTTCCTTTTTTATGGTTTAAAATTGATCTTTTTGGGAATACAGCTGAAGTTCCCAAATACTTTATAAGAGTTTATCAGGCATCTTTAATTTGGTCATTTCCAATTTATGTAGTTTTCAAAATACTGCAGATTGTGAACAGTGCATTATATGAGATTACGGGGGGAAATCCTATATCCAGAGTACTCTACCAATTTGTGTGTATGTGCGTGTGTGCATGTGTGATTACCAGAATATTACTAAAAGACCAACTGCTTTTTAAATACTGTTATGTAGTTCAAGTGTCTTGCCTTGACCAATCTAATGAGTTGATTAACTGGGCCTTTATACTTAACTCAATAAAAAACTAAGCAGATGTAAGTTAAAAAAAAAAAAAAGTAAATTATGTTTATTGCAATCACTAGAGCAACTACTAAAAAAATTATACAAAGAGATATGGTCATAAACACAATAGTTAAAATGGAATACTAGAAAATGTTCAAATTAGCCAAAAGAAGGCAGGGAAAGGGAACAATGGGAACAGAGAATAAAGAAAATGATATAAATAATAATAAAATAAACTTAATTAGTATATATTATATACTATATACTATATATATGTATATTATATTAGGAAGGTAAGAATAACCATTGAAGAAATTAAGTTCAGTTACCAATGTAGTATTCAGAATCACCAAAGTGTCTGAATTTGAGGTTAACTGCAGAGGACATTTAGGGACCATAGAAGCAGGGGTCAAGAGGGCCTTTTGGTCTGGGCTCAGACTTTTGAAAATATCTCAAAAAGTATGGTCAAAGACAAGATTGCAATAAATTCATCATTCAACTCTATATATCTTCTATAATCCTATTATGATTTTAGGAATAGCACAATTATTTGATCCTATACTTTTTTAGGTGTTGAAAGTGTTAAGTAGCATTTATTTTTTTTCATTTGATGGTTGTTGTTGTTTTCTTTAATGTTTTTATTTTTTTATAAACATATAATGTATTTTTATCCCCAGGGTTCATGTCTGTGAATCTCCAGGTTTACACACTTCACAGCACTAACCATAGCACATACCCTCCCAATGTCCATGACCCCACCCCCCTTTCCCGACCCCCAGCACCCCTCAGTTTGTTTTGTGAGATTAAGAGTCACTTATGGTTTGTCTGAAGTGTTAAGTAGCATTTAAAATAAACCATGGTTTTTGCACTCTTTTGGGATTTTTTTAATATAAAAGAGCGCCCCCAAATAGAAAAGGCCTGAACCCCCTCAATATCACTGCAGATAATTCCTTTTACTGGGAATTTACTGTGTACCTGGAACTTTACCAGCATTGCCTTTCCAATCTTCACATGGCTATGGCAAAGGCACTCTAATAAATCCTGTTTCAAGGATGGAGAAATTGGGGCGCCTGGGTGGCCCAGTCCTTAAGCGTCTGCCTTCAGCTCAGGTCATGATTCCAGGGTGCTGGGATGGAGCCCTGCGTTGGGTTCTGCTCAACAGGAAGGCTGCTTCTCCTTCTCCCACTCCCCCTGCTTGTGTTCCCTCTTGCTGTCCTGTTCTCACTCTGTCAAACAAATAAAATCTTTTAAAAAAAGAAAGGGGGGGGGATGAAGAAATTGGGATTTACATAAATTGCCAATAGACCTATGGAATCCAGTAAATCCAACGGCCCCGCCTGAACTCTGAGTCCATCCCGACGTTGCCCTAGCCTTCAAGGGTCCAAATTTGGGGCCAACCAAGATGACTTCAAAGATCAGACCCTAAAAAAAAAAAAAAAAAAATCAGACCCAGGGCAGCACCACAAGCTCTCCCCGCCCTCTGCAGCTAATGGAACGCGGGTCTCTGCTCCAGCCCCCCCACCCCCTGGCCAGCGGCGCTGCGCTGCAATGCGCATGCTCGGCCGCAGAGCACGGCGGGAAAGGGGCGGGGCCTGCGTGACCGTTTGGCGTCGAAGTTCCTTTGAGAGTCCTCGTGTGGCCCGCGTCTCTGAGAGAAATTAGTAAGCCCCCTTAAGCGGCTGTAGTGTCGGTATTGATTCTTGTGCCTTACCGGAAAGGGGCAGAAAGTTTCGCCTGTCGGAGGGAGGATGAAGCGTCTAGGCGGGCCGGGGTCCTAAAGATGGGTCCCTGAGGGCGGATTCTGCCATGTGAGGGTCGGGAGCTCGGGGTCAGGCCCCAGGATTGCGTGGTTGCCGTCTCCTTTAACCGTGTGCGCAGAGTCGGGGGATCCGTGCTCCGCGTTTCCAGCGTTTCTTGCCGCCTGCTGCCCCTGCGCCGTTACTGGGAGTTCAAGCCTTTGGTCTTTATCCGCGGCCTCCTCTTAAGACATTCTTACGTGTAGTTCTCCTTCATTAAGCAGTACTGTTTTTACAAACAACTTTAAATATTTTTTTTAATATTTTTTTTAATTTATTTATTTGTCAGAGAGAGAGGGAAAGAGAGCGAGCGAGCACAGGCAGACAAAGTGGCAGGCAGAGGCAGAGGGAGAAGCAGGCTCCCCGCCAAGCAAGGAGCCCGATGTGGGACTCGATCCCAGGACGCTGGCTGGGATCATGACCTGAGCCGAAGGCAGCCGCTTAACCAACTGAGCCACCCAGGCGTCCCTACAAACAACTTTAAAAAAAATCATGGAAGTCCTTTTCCAGTTAGATGTGTACACGGAATCTCCGCTAAAAGATTAAATAGTACAAAAGTTTGACTCGATAAATTCGGACTTCAAATTGGGAATGACTTGAATTGGGATTAATTTATCGCTTTATTTCGGTATATTGCTTTAGTGCCCAGGATTGATAGTATCTTGGTTTGCATGGACTAGTGTTTGCAAACGGTACCTTCCAGCTTTCTCAGGTGCGGTTTCAGTAAGAGCTGAACCACTGATAACACCTGACGGTAACTAGTATTCTTCATGGCAAATACACAAGACGAGAAGCCTTTAAAATTTATAACAAGAACTGTATTACATCTATTACATCTAGCCCTGGAAGTATCAGGACTCAACAGTTTGCCATGTAACTCTTAGGCTGAGGCAACAGCGTTAAGGGAGTAGATGCCCTTGCCAAAACAGAGAATTTGCCTCCCGGTGAGTGAACATATACAGGTCAGAATCCAAAAAGGATAGGTGAAAAGCTGTCACCTTCATCAGTGACACGGGTATAGAGAATTGAACTGCATTCACCTGGGTGGCAGGAAAAGCTGTTTCTGATAGTGTTAATGTAGTACAAATTAATGCTTTGGAACGTCTCCAAAATAATTAACATTTGGTATATGACACAGTTAACTGTGTCATGATTTTATTGTTTTTAAAGTAATTTTAAAAACACGAATGAAACGTTTGCTGAACCTCAAAAGCCACTGATTTGCAAGGGTAAGCATGCTCTCTCTTCAACCTGGAATATCCTTTCATCATTGCTTTGTAGGCCCTTTAAAACCTAGCTCAGATTTTATCTTCTAGAAGACTGTGACCATTTTCTCTTCCCTCATTTCTGCATTTTACCTTGCATATGTTTATATATTACAATTATCCTGTGCTAGCAGAGTATTACAGAGTGTTGGGACATCCTGATTATCCCTCTAATTGTAGTATGTAGGCGCTTCATAAATGGTGGCTCCCCATTGCCTATAGAACTAAGCGTGGAGGTTTTAATTTGGTTTGAAAAGCACTTAGCCTTGTGCCTCCAGTCTTTCTGTCAAACCAGTAAAAGAGCTTACAGAACACAAGTGGTATAAAACGTATTTTTGCAAAGTGTAATGAGGAAGTGGCTGTAATGCAAAGAAGTAAAAAGAGTATATCAGCTTGTGGACACATTGGTCCCTTTATTTTTCTTGTAACCATTACCGCACTATATTAATTACTGTACCTTTATAGTAAGTCCTCCAACTTTCTTTTTTGAGGTTGTTTTAGCTATTCTAGGTTTTGTATACGTTCCATATACATTAGAATCACTTTGCAAATTCCGCAAAAACAGATTTTGATCTGTAGCTCAATTTTGGGGAAAACTCATTTAACAGTATTAAGTCAAAGAGTATGCTGTGTTATTTATACCTTCCTTGATTTCTCTCAGCACTGTTTTGTTTTTAGTGTAGAGATCTGGACATATTTCATGAGATGTCTTCATATATTTGATGTTTTGTGATGCTTTAGAAATCGTTGTTATAAAGTTTTTATTTTGGGGGACACCTGTGTAGTTCAGTCTGCTAAGTGTCTGCCTATGCCTACGGCTGGGCTCGGGTCATATTCCTTGGGTTGTGGGATCAAGCCCCACATCCTGCTCCCTGCTCGGTGGGGAGCTTGCTTCATTGCCTGCTGCTCTCCCTGCTTGTGCACTCATTTGCTTACTCTCTCTCTTTCTGACAAATGAAATAAAATCTTCCTTTTTTAAAAATTTTTTTTAGATTTTATTTGCTTGACAGAGATCACAGGTGGGCAGAGAGGCAGGCAGAGGGAGAAGGGGGAAGCAGGCTGCCTGCTGAGCAGAGAGCCCCATGCGGGGCTTGAAACCATGACCTGAGCTGAAGGCAGAGGCTTAACCCACTGAGTCACCCAGGCGCCCCAGAAATAAAATCTTAAAAAATAAAAATAGAGGTGCCTGGGTGGCTCAGTGGGTTAAAGCCTCTGCCTTCAGCTCAGGTCATGATCTCGATCCTGGGATCGAGTCCCACATTGGGCTCTCTGCTCAGCGGGGAGCCTGCTTCCTCCTCTCTCTCTCTGCCTGCCTCTCTGCCTACTTGTGATCTGTCTGTCAAATAAATAAAATCTTTAAAAATAAAAAAAATTTTTTTTAATTTTAAAAAAGGTTTCTAGGGCTTATTTTACTCTAATGTGCATCTTGTTGGAAAAATAAGTACTGAATTTGTATTTCATATGTGTTTTTTGCTCTTTTTGTTTTTTCTGATAGCTAAAGAAATGTTATTTACTGTTTTCCCTGCTTCAGAAACATATTTTAGATGAATTAATTACACTTTCAAGGTGTTTTCCATTATTTGCCTATTGGTGTGATAACTGACATATTTGAAGGGACTCCAAGATGCAAAAGCTCATAGATGCTTTGTTTTATTTATTTTTAGACTTGCATATTTTCTTTCAGGTGAATGACAGTCTAGTAGTTAATTTCCTGTGAGTTTTGCTTTGCTGGTTGTGTGTAAATGGGCTGGGCAGAGGCCATAGAGCTTTTTTTTTTTTTTTTTTTTAATTTATTTATTTGTCAGAGAGAGAGCCAGCACAGGCAGACAGAGTGGCAGGCAGAGGCAGAGGGAGAAACAGGCTCCCTGCCGACCAAGGAGCCCAATGTGGGACTCGATCCCAGGACGCTGGGATCATGACCTGAGCCGAAGGCAGCCGCTTAACCAACTGAGCCACCCAGGCGTCCCGGCCATAGAGCTTTTATTGCACTTCACAGGCCTTACTCATTCAGTTTTCTGCTCTAGAACAGGGACTTTCAGTAAAAGCTACCAGAAAAGTGGGGAAAGGACCAAAGATGAGAGAAAAGATAGAGGGAACCAGTCTGCCCTGGAAATAGAGGCATTGGGCCTGAGCAATCAAAAGGCAGTTGAAGGAGACACCTGGGTGGCTCAGATGGTTAAGCGTCTGCCTTTGACTTAAGTCATGATCTCAGGGTCCTGGGATCAAGCCCAGCTCAGCTCAGCTCCCTGCTCAGCAGGAGGCCTACTTCTCCCTCCACGTCTGTTCCTCCCACCTGCTTGTGTTCACAACAGACTCTCTCTCAAATAAAAATCTTAAAAAAAAAAAAAAAAGTCACTTGTAGTTCCTCAAAAGCTATAAAATGGAATTATTTTTTAAGCCTGAATGTGCAGCAGTCTTCTTTATTTTGATTTTTGGATTTTAACTATCTTATCTAGTTACCAAAAAGGAATCCATTAATGGGGTAGGAGGGGCAGGCATGAGGTGTAAATGGAAAATAGATTTCAAAACATATTTAGAAGGTTTATATTGATCCACTTGGGTGATTAGATGTGGGAACTTTAAGGGAAGCGGAACTTGGGATTACCCCTAGATTTTTTGGTTTGGGAGATTGAGTATATAGGATAGTTGATTTTACTGAGAAAGGAAACGTGTAAAGCAGGCGCTTTGGGGTTTATATAAGAATATAGTTTTAAGTTTCTTGAATTTGAGGGACCTGTGGAGCATCCGAGTGGAGATATTTAGTAGGCAATTAGGTATATGGGCTGGAGCTCAGAAATACAGGGGGAAATCGGCCTATAAATGATGGTTGAGTCCAAGGTTATGCCCAAGGAACAAGTGAGAAAGAGTCCTGTGGAATTGTACTTTGGAGGAACACAAATACTTTTATTTTTTTAAAGATTTATTTATTTGAGAGCGCAAGCTGGGGGTGGAGGAGAAGTAGAACAGGGAGCTTGAGTCAGAGCCCTATCCCAGGACCCCAGGATCATGACCTGAGCCGAAGGAAGATGCTTAACTAAGAACTAACTAAGCCACCTAGGCACCCCAGAACACGAGTATTTTAGAAGCAGGTGAAATAAATGTTTGAGAAGAAGACTGGCAAAGAGATAGGAGGAGAAATGGGCCTTGGAGTCATAGGATTCAAGAAAACAGAAGGTTCAAGGGTGAGGGAAGGGAGTGGCCAGAGAGAAGGCAGTTGGATCCTTGAATGTATTTGAGTGTTTATATGTGAAGAACCTAATAAGGAGGGAAAGGAGTTGAAGAGCATATAGATAATAATTGGCTCTGTAAGAGGGCAGTGCCAGGGGAGAGGTAGTGAGCACAGGTATTTGGATTAACCTTGGATAGAAGACTATGTTTTCTAAGACTATTTAAGTAAAAAGTAAACTTGTGGGTTTGGTGAGCTTATGCTCTAGGAAGGCCTGGGAGAATAGAAGTGGAGAAAACTAGTCCCAGAAGAAAGAGTGTAGATAGGTCTACCAAAGAATTATATAACAAAGCTATGTTGAGGAGTAATGGATAAAGGGAACAAAGCCAGTGTTGCACTGTGAAGGAACCTTGAGTCTAAGCTGTCTAAAGACCCTTTCTGCTTCCAGAAGTCCATATTTAAAAGGACTAATTTTAAAATCAGACTCTCCCATCAATTCATATTTTAGGAACCTAGATACTATTCCCTTAGAAGAAATTCATTAGTTTGGAACAGGAGGATTCCTTTGCATCAAACACCAAGATGAAAGAATCACCGATAGATGGTAAATGTGACAAAGCAGGGACACCACAACTGGGACAGCTAGATGAAATTAAGACGGAACCTGAAAATGCTCAGGTAAATATCCTACTTTATTTTCTTTTTTGTAGAGCAGCATTTAAGTATGCATTTCAGTTATGCAGATGCTGGTTTACTGGCTGAAAACCCACAATCTTTATCTTCCCCTAAGCAGTTGGTCAAATAATGCAGGGTATATGGCGTGAAGTGCCATCACAACTATATGGAAGAATATGATCTGAGCAAAAAATGGATGTTTGGCATTGGGTTTTGGATTAATAAAAGGATTGCTTAGGATATTATGGGCCTAGCCAAGGTTAACATATTTTTGTTTTCATTTTTCTTAACTTGAAACAATATGCATAACTAATTAAATGTTATTATGCTCCTGACTCTACCTAGTACATTATGAATTCTTAAGAATTTTTCCTTTTTAATTATTTTGCCCAAATCAGTTCCATGTTTATTCATAAACTTCTTTAGACGTACTGTATGCTAAAGAACCTGTAAATGATAAACTGACTCAAGCTGTAAATGTTCTGTATGTAATGCCACATTTCCTTAAAATGTTTATATATGAACTAGCTGAAATTTCTAAGGAAACAAAAAGTAAATTCAACTTTAATTTATTTCTGGTATTCTGTTTAGAAATAGCCTAAAGTCAATCAGTATTAAGTAAGGATATGACTCACATTGAGTTGGTGACACTGGGGAATGTTGTCCATCTAGGAAGTATTGGTTGCTTCTTCAAATCTATGAACATTGAAACACATAACATGTTTAGAGTGCCTGCTGCTCTGAAAAATCCTCTCAAGACTCATTCAGCCCTTTCCAACAACTTTTGTGTTTAAGGTCTTTATGAAGACCGTTAGCTGTTACTGATTAGAACTAAGGAGGTAAAATAGGTGTCACTATTGAGTGTGTCTCCTCTATTTGTGGTAGCTTACGGAAAGACTACATGAACAAAAATTACTGAAGTCACATCTAGATATGATAGAGTATAATATATATAATGTATAGAATATAATGTGTCAGCCAAAGGTCACCAAAAGGGGAGTGCTCACCTGTGGTTCAGTTCAGTTATACAATTCACTGCACAAACTTAAACATAATTTATTATTATTTTCTATAGAATAACTAGTTATTTTATGCACATTGAAGTCATTATTTTCTTTTCTTTTCTTTCTTTCTTTTTTTTTTTTTTTTTTTTTTTTTTTTTTTTTTTTTTTTTTTTTTAGGAGTATTGTCAAGCCCAGCAGCCTAAAACTCAGGAGAATGAACTGAAAATAAACACTACATTTTCAGACAGTGGTAATAGAATTACTTAAATTAATCATATTTATTCTAACCAATGTAATAGCCAGTTTATTCTGCTTTTTTAGAATGTCTTTGAATAGTGTGCATTGTTTCTTTGGGGTTTCAAGTCCAGAAGTAACCTGTAAAAGAAAAATAAAAGAATGCAACTTAATTTTACATAATACTAATTTTTTTCCTTCCTGTTTTGTGTTTATAGCTCCACAGTTGACTACAGGCATTCAGCTTTCCCTGACATCATCTGGCATGAATAAAATGCTTCCTTCAGTTTCAACCACAGCTATTCAGGTTTCCTGTTCTGGTTGTAAAAAAATTCTTCAGAAGGGGCAGACTGCTTATCAGAGGAAAGGATCTACTCAGCTTTTCTGCTCCACGCTGTGCATCACTGAATACATTTCATCTGCCAATTCACCAGCTCTTCCCAGGAGAACTTGTTCAAACTGCTCAAAGTATATAATTCTAAATTATGTCCCTTTTACTTCCCTACGTAGATTTTGATCAGAGTCTTGGTTGTAACTGTCTACATTTTCATTTTTTCCTTCTTTGCTTTTTTTTTTCTTTCTTTTAAGATTTTAGTTATTTGACAGAGAGAGTGAGAGAGCACAAGCAGGGGGAACAGCAGAGGGAGAGAGGGAGAAGCAGGCTCCCCGCCGAGCAGGGAGCCCGATGTGGAGCTTGATCCCAGGATCCTGGGATCATGACCTGAACCAAAGGCAGATGCTTAATTATCTGAGCTACCCAAACGCCCCTATTTTCATTTTTTCTGAAGAAGTATCACCTTGGTTTAGTGAAAGGAAGCTGCTTCTGCTTTCAGTTCCTCTGTTAGATTCTTCAGACATACTTTTTTTGTTGAGAGATTTATGGAAATTAAAACATAAGGAGTTCTGTTTCTCTTCAGCTTTAAATATAATGTGACTACTGAAACTGACTTTCCTACTCTTTTCATTTGAAATTCTGTATAAATGGGATTATTATATGCCCATTTTATTTTATCATTTAACTGTATAGGGTGCAAACCACTATCACATTAATCATAGAACAATTTGGATCTTCCAAGGTATAAAGTAGCCAGGGTATAACATTATAAAATAATGTTTCTCATAATGGTAAATGAAGTTATTTGATTCTTCTGCAAAATTGAATAGTCATAAGTGAACAGGGATGGATGTAATTTTTTCAAGATTTCAGTGAGCTACGGTTGAGGTTTGCATTACTAACTATATATATGTGTGTGTGTGTATATATATATACATATATATATAGTTATTTGACAGAAATATATATATTATTATATAGGAAGTAGTAGTAACTTTATAATGAATTAGTGGAAAATCTCCAAGACTTTGAGGGGTGCCTGGGTGGCTCAGTTGTTAAGTGTCCGCCTTCGGCTTAGGTAATGGTTTCGGGGTCCTGGGATCGAGCCTTACATCAGGCTGCCTGCTCCACAGGGAGCCTGCTTGTCCTTCTTCCTTTGCTCCCACCACCCCATTCCTGCTCTCTGGCTCTCAAATGAATAAAATCATTAAAAAAACACACACAAAAAAACTTCAAACTCTGCCCTGAGATGTATAAAGGATCAGTGTGCTTTGAGATTCCCTATTGTAGTATAATTCTGGTTTGTTAAGTACTCATTAAAGCTGTTGCTAAATTTTAAATATTTTTGTTGCAGAACAAAAAACACATAAGCCACTGGTTTTGTTTGTAAATATAATAAATTCCTTTCAGATGTCTTATTTTGGAATCAGATTACCATAATTTAAATCTTGCTTCCTCCATTTACGTTTATATTGTGCAACTCATAGGAGCTATATCAATATCATTTGGGAGCTTATTAAATAAAAATACAGACTCTCAGGCCTTACCCAGACCTACTGAATCAGATTGCATTTGTTCCCAGATGATACATCTATATGCTAAAGTCAAACATTGAGAACTTCTTAGTATTCCCATTTGTTTTATTAAATGCACATAAGAATTACGAGCATTAAATAATAGATTCAAGTGATCAGAACAATACTGGCATGTAATAAGACCTCAATAAATGTTAATTATCACTGTTATTCTCTTAACAAACTCACAAACCTTTTTTATTGATTGCTTCAGCTCTTTGTTTGGCTGCTGTGTTGGGTATTATCCGTTGCTTCAAGTCTTATTCCCTGAAACTCAACCTTTCTCTTGTGTTTTTTCAACCCTTCAATACTATGTCTTTTTTCCTTTTTGCTAAGGGCTATAAGGCACTCTCTTCAGTCTGCTTTCTTTCTCTGCAGAATCATAAAACTGGAAGGGACCTTAGAGATCATCCAGTCCAAACATTTTCTTTTGGTTTTGAGGAAACTGAGGTCCTGAGAAGTTAAGGTATCATGTTACTGTGTTTGGAGTTTCCCCATTATCCATCTTCAGCAGATCTCCCAGACAGATTGAAAAGTCTGAAACAGGAAAGATATAGTGTGTAAGTCATTTTCTAAGATGGAGAAATCCAATATGAGCAAAAATAATGAAAAAGGTTTTACTTCCTTTGGAATACAAATTTTTTGGATACAAAATACTATTGTATAGGTTGGTAGAAAGTTGGTAGTAACGCTTAGGCCGGTAGAGTCCATCCATTGTTCAAAGTAACCTGTGCTGCTTTTTTAGAAAATTTTTTTTTCTTCCATATTTATTAGTATCTTGTATTAATACATAGTTCTCAAGATTTTTTTTTTTTAAGATTTTATTTACTTATTTGACAAGAGACACAGCAAGAGAGGGAACACAAGCAGAGGGAGTAGGAGAGAGAGAAGCAGGCTTCCCACAGAGGAGGGAGCCCAATTTGGGGCTCGATCCCAGGATCCTGGGATCATGACCCAAGCTGAAGGCAGACGCCCAACAACTGAGCCACCCAGGTGCTGCCATAGTTCTCAGGATTTTAGCTAATTATCAGTTAGCATTGAGGTTTCTTTCACAGCAATGATATAAAAAATCTGTTCTCAGTTAATGCATTATTTATTCTGTTTCATTAACCAAATAAAAGTTATCTTTGAAATGGCATTTTAAATCATGTTGTAAAGATAAGACCTCTTTTGAGAGCAATGTATTTAAGAAGTGTCATTTCTGCACTTTAGTCTCCTAGTTGAAACCAACCACAGATTCTGATAGCTATCAACAGAATTCAGAATATCTTGGTGCACTACGACTATATAACACTTACATGTAGGAAAGTTGTTCAGTCCTGTGCTTAGAGTTTGTTTAAGCTAATTTTAAGCACTATTAAGAAAATGCATTTTTTAGTTTTTTATTTGTAATGACTCCATAGATTAGAAACCAGGAATCTAGTATACTGGTAGCAGTAAATATCAGTAAGTATTTTCAGACTTCCATGCTTCTGCCGATGCAATTTCTTCTATCTCCCTTTCCATCTGTTAATTTTTTTCTGTTTTAAAGGTCTTCCTGAAATATGTTTACCTCTTGTCTGTTTCCACCCCATTTTTTCCTCTCCTCTCACTAACTCCCCCACCCACTCAGAGTC
Source organism: Mellivora capensis (assembly GCA_004024625.1). Lineage (NCBI taxonomy): Eukaryota > Metazoa > Chordata > Mammalia > Carnivora > Mustelidae > Mellivora > Mellivora capensis. The sequence continues at coordinate 13,814 of PISX010025445.1, read as the reverse complement.
ATTGTTCCATGATTTGTGTTTTAGTAGTGTTCATAATTCCCATAGCATTAATCATAAAATTAATGTTTTTAAGGAAAGAATTTATATTGCCCCAGTTAGACTATGAACCTTTTTTTTTTTTTTTTTTTTTAAGATTTTCTGTTTATTTGAGAGGGAGAAGGAGCAGGGGGAAGGGCGGAGGGAGAGGGAGAAGCAGGCTCTCTGCCAAGCAGGGAGCCAGATGCAGGGCTTAATCCCAGGACTCCAGGATCATGACCTGAGCCAAAGGCAGACACCTAACTGACTGAGCCCCTAGACTGTGAACCTCTTGAGATTAGGAACCAGATTATACTCATCTTTATATTCTCTGTGCCTAAACACTAGCTGGTACACAGTGAATCCTAGAAAAAAATTTTGTCAAATGAAGTACAAGGATAGCACAATTCAGATAATTCATTTAGAGCTATATTTTAAACCAGCAAACAATTGACTCATGATAATGAAATGAACCTTTTATCTTTGGTACCGTCTATTTAAGGAGGAGGAAAATCATAATACACTGAAAATTTATAAGTGTTGAAGTGTTAAAATAGTGTTGATTTTAGGAATATTTCATCTGGAAAACTGTTATCCTGAAAGGTTGATATTCTGAGGGTTCTAAGTAGCCAGATATGGCAGTTCTCAAACATTTCTGGTCTCTGGACCCGTTTACACTCTTAGAAATTTTTGAAGAGCCAGCAAGCTTTAGTTGATGTAGTAGATTCTAACTACTAATATATACTATGTTAGAAATTAAAACTGAAAAATTTTTAAGCTAACTATTAACTCATTTAAAAATAATAACTCAGGGATACCTAGGTGGCTCAGTGGGTTAAAGCCTCTGTCTTCGGCTTAGGTCATGATCCCAGGGTGCTGGGATTGAGCCCCACATCGGGCTCTCTGCTCAGCGGGAAGCCTGCTTTCTCCTCTCTCTCTGCCTGTCTCTCTGCCTACTTGTGATCTCTGTCTGTCAAATAAATAAAATCTTTAAAAAAAATAACTCAGTGCTTATTGACATAAATATTTTTAATGAAAAATAGCCATATACATTAAGCATTATTTATCAGTTTTGCAAACCACTTCAGTGTCTGACTGAGTTTTCACATCTGCCTCTGTGTTCAGTTTATTGGAAAATGTTGTTTTGGCTGAAGTGTGAAAAAAATCTGGTACTACAAATATGTATTTGGAAAAGGGAAGAGTGTTTTTTAATAGCCATTTAGATTTTGTGGGTGCTCTTTGATACTCTACCAGAAAACAGGTAGTACTTAAAGGTTCGTTACAACATGAAAATTGAAACCGTGAATTTTTTTGTACTTTTAGGTTAAAATACATCAGTCTTTTCTATTTTGAATGGTTTTTTTTAAACCCATGAATGAATGATTTTTGTTACATGCTATCATAATTTGGAAAATACTGGTTCACTGAGTTACGTAGATCTTCCAAATGTTGGCATATTTTTTTTTTTTTTTTTAAGATTTTATTAGAGAAGAGAGAGAGACCGAGAGAGAGGGGGCGCATGAACATGATCAGGCAGAGGAAGAAGCAGGCTCCTCGCTAAGCAGAGAGCCTGATATAGGGCTTGATCCCGGGACCCTGGGATCATGACCTGAGCTGAAGGCAGACACTCAACCAACTGAGCCACCCAGGCGCCCCTGTTGGCATATTTCTTTATACAGTATTTTAAAAATCATATTTGTTAAAATAAACACACACCAAAAAAATCACCACTAATCTTATCAGGAAAGCTTAACTATTGGGAAGAATCACGTTGGAGATGGCAAATATTCCTAAATTCTGATTTTCAACAAAAGCTCAACTTTTATCATTGGCAATGAATACTGCCAGTTGTTTATCTTGAAGTAACAATGTTACTTTATTCATTTTTGAGAAAATATTTGCCAGCTACCCACTCTGGATAATAGTTTGTTCTTTCAAGTAAAAATGTATTCCGTGAAAAAAAGTAGCTACCTCAGGTTGTAACTTAACATTCCCAAATGAGATTTACGTTGAGACAACCATCATACTTTAGTGTGCAAGAGAAGTACTTAATGCTTGTGTCCCAAATCACACAGAATACTAAAAAGAGGTTATCAAGGATGAAGTTTAATAAAGTAAATGATTTTTACAGCAAATGTGTGGCATCGAGTAACACATACTAGGACATTTTGGTTCAACGGCCTTAATTTGTGCTCAGGCTCTGGCGTTTGACCCAGCATCATTTTTTTTCTTCCAATGTATTGAGGTGAAATTCACATAACAAAAAGCCACATCAGTAGTAGTACACTCACAGTGTCTAGTTCAGAACATTTCTCCAGTGTATCCAGTAGGCAATTTCTCCCCAGAGGTCTCCTCTCTCTCTAGCCCCTGGTAACCACCAATCTGCATTCTATCTATGGATTTATCTATTCTGGATATTTCATATTAATGGAATCCTACAGCATACAACCTTTTGTGTCCATCTTTTAGCATAATGTTTTCAAGGTTTATCTGAGGTTTATACGTATTATAGCATGTAGAGCAGCACTTCATTCCTTTTTTTGTAGCTAATAATATTCCATTTTATGGATATAGCACAGTTTATCCGATCATTCATTGGTGAACATTTGGGCTGTTTACATCTTTTAGCTGTTTGGTTTTTTTTTTCCTTTTTTAAGTAAGCTCCAGGCTCAGAGTGGGGCTTGAACTCAAAACCCTGAGATCAAGAGTTATGTGCTTTACCAACTTAGCCAGCCTGGTGCCCCTATATTTTAGCTGTTTGAAATAGTGTATTTACACTTTTTTGAGTACTTATCTTCAGTTCTTTGGGGTACATATCTAGGAGTGGAATTGCAGCGGCCCGGGGTTGATTTTGCACCATCAGTTCAAATGTTAACATAGGGAAAAAGGCTTTTTTTTTTTGGACAAATAATATTTTAACAAAATAATTTTGTTTTGGTGGACCCCTCTAAAAGTATCTGGAGGATCCCTGGAGTTTTTCAGACCATATTATGATATCCTCTGTCTTGTAGATTACCGAGTTGTTCAGGTATGAATATGTGATTTCTCATCATCATTCTGTTATCACTAGCACTAATATAAACTAGATAATCCTCAAAACTGTACTATCAGTTGTGTTTTATAATCCCTACTTTATAGATGAGGGAATCAACATTTGGGAGTATACATGACTCACCCATCATTATGTAATGTAAGTCCTGGAACTAAATGCCAAATTCAGGTTTTCTTATTTCAAGGCTGATGTCAGTGTTGTTGCACAGTCTAAAGTTGGATGAAATGGGAGAGGGTTACTTGAAGGAGTGCTTTAACTTATAAAGGTGTTTAATGGTACCCTTGTTTTTCTTTTTAGAGACATCTTAAATCTAAAGGATGTGATCAGTGTCCAGCTAGAAGATAATACCTCTAGCAAGAATTTTTGCAGCCAGTCCTGTCTTTCGTCATATGAAGAAAAAAGAAAAGCATTTGTTACAATATGCACTAATAGCGTTTTAACCAAGTGCAGCATGTGTCAGAAGACTACTGTTGTAAGTTGCAATTTTTTTTAACTTTTAGAGATTCTGATTATTTTGCTTAAATATTAGAGTTTTTACTGAATTTTTTTAAATCCTAGATTCAATATGAAGTAAAATACCAGCATGTGAAACACTGTCTTTGTAGTAATGCCTGTTTTCAGTTTCACTCCAACAACCTCATCATGGTCTGTCTTGAGAACTGTGGGGCTTCCTGTTAAACTGTCTCTAGTCCATTTCATATGCTTCAGATGAAAGGACAGTCCCATTACTCTAATAGTTTAAAGAATGGGGTGCATGGGTGGCTCAATCAGTTAAACATCTGACTCTTGATTTCAGCTCATGTCATGAGATCAAGCTCCACATGAATCCTACTCTGTGCTCAGTGCAGAGTTGCTTGTCCCTCTCCCTTGCCCACCCAATGCAGTTGCAGACTCACTTTCTCAAATAAGTAAATAAAATAGTGAAAAAAAATAGTTCCGAGTATTCTAGCATATAAGCAGATAGGAATAAAAACCTGTTGAATGAAGTAAGAACCACTCCATTTGGGGCACCTGAGTGGCTCAGTCGTTAGGTGGCTGCCTTCAGCTCAGCTCATGATCCCAGGGTTCTGGGATCTAGCCTCCTGCTCGTTGGGAGGCCTGCTTCCCCCTCTCCCACTCCTCCTGCTTGTGTTTCCTCTCTAACTCTCTGTCAAATAAATAAAAATCTTTAAAAAAAAAAAAAAAAAAAAAAGAACCACTCCATTTGAATTTGACTACATGGGACTCAAATGAAACATCCAATACTGAGTCCCTTCCATTAGTTCACTTGTGGATGGTTCCATTTAAGGAAAAGGTGGGGATTAGATTTTGGTACCATTGGGAATAGTTTCAGTTGGTAGGATTGTGAAGAAGATTAAATAAAAGGCTTCTGATAATTTCTCTTACATAACAATTCACAATAAATGCTGTATGGAGATTTTCTTCAAGAATCTCAGGATGACCTGGCCTTCAAGAAAAGCCAAGCACATGAAAGCTTGTTTATAAACTGCAAATAAAGATAGTGGGGGGAGGGGGTGCCTGGGTGGCTCAGTCCTTAATCGTCTGCCTTCAGCTCAGGTCATGATCCCAGAGTCCTGGGATCGAGCCCCGAATTGGGCTTCCTGCTCTGCGGGAGGCCTGCTTCTCCCTCTCCCGCTCCCCCTGCTTGTGTTTCCTCTCTCACTGAGTGTGTGTGTGTGTGTGTGTGTCTGTCAAATAAATAAATAAGTCTAAAAATGTATATATGTAGTAGAAATAATGGCCTACTGATCACTAAGATTCAACCACAAAGTGTTTTTAATTCTATGTTTTCTTATACCTAAGCAAGGTTAAAATGAACCCAGATTGTCACATGCATTTCTGAATGAGAAATAATCCCATATTTCTGGTAGGAGAGCCTGGGGTGGGAGGTTCTGAGAGCAGAAAAGCTGGGTCCTGCCTTGGTGAACTAAATGAGATTAATGCAGGGACGCCTGGGTGGCTCAGTCAATTGAGCATCTGCCTTCAGCTTAGGTCATGATCCCAGAATCCTGGGATTGAGGCCCACATCAGACTCCCTGCTCAGCAGGGAGTCTGCTTCTCCCTCTCCACCTGCTGCTCCCCCTGCTTTGTGCTCTGTCTCTCTGAAAAATAAATAAAATCTTTAAAATAAAATAAATGAGATTAATGCAGTTAATGGTCTGAGCCCCTTTCATGAGATAGGGTTGAAGTTGTCTTGCTTGTTCAGATGATGCTTTGAGACCCAATTCTACTCCACAAATTCTTCCTTAAAATCATGCAGTTGGAGATAGGATTCTCATCAAGTCTGAACAACTCAAATAGGTCATCTGTAAGCCACATCATTTTTTTTTAAGATTTTATTTATTAGAGAAAGTGAGAGACAGCATGAGTGGAGGGGAAAGGGCAGAGGGAGAGGGAGAAGCAGACTGTACGCTGAGCAGGGAGCCTCATGTGGGGCTTGATCCCAGAACTCTGGGATCACGATCTGACCGGAAGGCAGATGCTTAACCGGCTGAGCCACCTAGGCACCCCAGGGCTTCTCAAAATATAAAAAGTCATACTAGTAAAGTATAAAAGAATTTTCAGAGTTTTGCTCTGTTTTTTGTTTCATTGTTCCTTTGCTAATATCCTGTTTTTCACAGAAGAAAATCTGTCTTGTTTTGGTTTTATTTGGAGCATTTATTTATTTATTTGAGAAAGAGAATGGGGGCACGACAGAGGGAGAAGCAGACTCTCTGCTGAGCAGGGACCCTGATGTGGGATTCCATCCTAGAACCTTGGGATCATGACCTGAGCTGAAGGCAGACACTTAACAGACTGAGCCACCCAGTAGCCCCTGCATAAGATATTTTCATTTGTCCTTGTACTTACGCCCCCAAAAGCAGTTCTTGTTCACCATTGCCTTAAGTCCAGGAATGATGGTTCCTGTTTTCAGTAGAAACAATAGATGGTACATCTCACAGTTTATATCATTTATCATTTACCTTTGAACACTTATTGTTTCCTGAATGCTCTATATTCTTTTTTTTTTTAAACAAAGAATTTTTTTTTAAGAATTTTTTTTTTAAGATTTTATTTATTTATTTGACAGACAGAGATCACAAGTAGGCTGAGAGGCAAGCACAGAGAGAGAGGAGGAAGCAAGCTCCCCGCTGAGCAGAGAACCCGATGTGGGGCTTGATCCCAGCAGTTCAGGATCATGACCTGAGCCAAGCCAGAAGCTTTAACCCACTGAGCCACCCAGGCGCCCCCTGAATGCAGTATATTCTATGTATTTTACTGCTTATATGCTACTTTCTTACACTATGCTTGCAATTTTTACCATGAGGTTAGCCTAGAAAAACAGTGATCCCACAGCTGTTTTCTGGCTCCTCCTCGGTACCAATGGAAGGCTTTCCTGAGTTAATATTCAAAGCGGAATTGAGGAAAGAGATATGATTGTAAGACTTTCGTTTATTTATCCAGTTGGCTTTGATTGCCTGGAGTGATGAACATTCTGTATTGCTTGCATATATATTACTGCCGCTACTAATATATATCTGATAAATAACACAAATAGTGATTTATTGACTCTGTTTCTTTCATTTTTGTCACTGTGATCTGTAGTACCTTTTTTTTCTCTTCTTTTTAATGCAAGTTAGTTAACATATTAGGGAATTATTAGTTTAAGGGTGGAGTTTAGTGATTCATCAGTTGCATATAATACCCAGTGCTCATTATTTTTTTCTGGTATTTAAGAAAGTATGAAAATGTGGCTTTATTATCATCACTTGTCATGTTATAACTAAGAGCAGTAATGAGTATATTTTTGTTTGTTAATAATATATGTCATATACCAGGAATATGAATATTACTTTAATCTCTAAACAGAAACCAACCAAAACACTTACATCTGTTCCTTGCAAATCATTGAAGCCCTCAGATGAAATGATTGAGACCACCAGTGACTTGGGGAAGACAGACCTTTTTTGTTCTATTAACTGTTTCTCTGCTTACAATAAAACTAAGATGGAATCATCTACAGGTAATATTTGTTTAGCAGTTATCAGAGGTTTAGAAAGTGTTGAAGAATATTACTGCTTTCCTTTATAACCTTGATTCATTTTGAAATTAAACTGACTTAAGAGTCAAAACAGGGCAAAATTCATTGCAAAAAAATGTTTTCCAGGTGTGCCTGGCTGGCATGAGCATGTAACTCTTAATCTCAGGGTCATGAGTTCAAGCCCCACATTGGGCAAGGAGCTTACATTTTAAATAATGTTTTCCAGTAGTTTTGTTTTGTTTTGTTTTTAAGATTTCATTTATTTATTTGACAGCGAGAGACACAGCAAGAGAAGGGAACACAGCAGGGAGAGTAGGAGAGGGAGAAGCAGGCTTCCCACCAAGCAGAGAACCTGATCCCAAGACCCTGGGATCATGACCTGAGCCAAAGGCAGATGCTTAACAACTGAGCCACCCAGGCGCCCCTCCAGTAGTTTATATAAAAGGAAGCCTACTTCACAACTAGAGATTTAATATTTATTTGTAAAGATTTTTGCGTTAAAATATAGAATTTTGTACTTAGCCCTGGTTTGTAAAAACAAGGTTACATTTTTTACAGGAAATTTTATAGCCACATTTTTTACAGGAAATAGAACTAGTTGGAAATACTTGGAAGTTCACCAATAGAAAAGCACAAGTAACACCCAAGGCCAACTTTGTATTCCATCAAAGAGCCTCATACAGGACCATTGGTCCTATTTACTTAAAGTAAATGATGCCATGGGCTTGTACGTCATGTAAACTGGCTCATTATAGAAATCTTTGCAATACTAGCTTAGACACCAGTCTAGCTCCATTCTTGTTGAGGTTTATGAATCTTGAAGGAGTTAGAATTGATACCCATTAGAGTGCCTGGCTGGCTCAGTCGGTAGAGTGAGCAACTCTCAATCTTGGGGTTATGAGTTCAAGACCCATGTTGGGTATAGAGATTACTTAAAAAAAAATATTTTTTTAAATGATGAAAAATGATACCCATTGGGAAATTCTAAAGGAATCTCCATCTTTGTGGATAATTTCTAAGAACTTGTATGCAAAGGTAAAATAGGTTAAAAAATGGAAAATATCAGTTACCAGTCTAAGGTTATTAATGTGTTAGCCTAAAGAACCTGGCCATCCCTAAGCCGTACTCCAATATTCAGCAATACCTAAAGCTATTAGATTTTAAGATTTTATTTACTTATTTGACCAAGAAAGAGGGTGTGTACGAATAGGAGGAGCAGCAGAGGGAGAGGGAGAAGCAGGCTCCCCACCAAGCAGGGAGTCAGATGTGGGGTCAGTCCCAGAACCCCAGGATCATGACTCGAGCTGAAGGCAGACATTTAACCCACTGAGCCACCCAGGTGCCCCAGGCTATTAGATTTTTGCATTGTTTGTTGAAACATTTGTTTTAAACAATGCTTTGTGATTGATTGATTCTGCTTGGTTTTTGAGAAATCTTTTTATTTTTTTTCAGTAAATGTTTCCATGGTACATGATGCCTCAACGGATACCTTTTCTCCAAAGAAAGATACAACTCCAGTTATAAGCAATATAGTGTCATTGGCAGATGCTCGTGTTTCCCTACCCATCATGAACTCTGATGTCTTACAAGGTAAAATTGATAGAAAAGATACTTGACATACATACTGTTTTCCCATCCTTGATGAATCTGTATTCTAAGGTTGTTTTTGTTGTCTGATATGAAGTAAGCAATTGTAGTTTGATACTATTTTAGAGCATATATTTTACAGCATATAAGATCTTGAATTGATGATACTCTTTTATTTTAGCAGATACAGTATCTTCAGTAACAGCAAATGTCATTGTAGATGTAAGTTTTGTCCTTAATATTTTTGACACTGTCTTTTCTTTTTTAAGCATATTTTGTGCATATATATGTGTGTGTATGTGTGTGTGCATATATATATACAAGCATATTCATTCCTGTTTTCATCCAAGAGCTCAAAAAAGTTGAGCAAGAAACATCTTTTGGTATTCACATTCAATTTCCCAAATGTCAGGTTTGACTTCAAATTATTAATAAAAAATATTTAAACAGAAGTATTATTAGTCACAGTTTTTCCTCTGGGTTCTTTATTACCTTTTTCAATATTCTAGGTCACATGAGCAATAAAAATTATTTTTATTACAATTACATACCAAAAGATTCTTTGAACATTTAATGCTAAATCTAGATTGCAACTTTACATTTTAATAATTGTTAATGTTTCCCCCTAGTGGAGCTCATATTGTAACTCACCCATTCATTTTATTGTGTTGTTAGAATAGATATGTATGATATTTTTAATCATTTGAAAATTGTTCAAACAAATGCTTTTCTCTTTTTCTCCCTAAAATTTCTAAGAGTTTACCCAGTGAATCAAGTAGTGGTGTTGCTACTAGTAGTGTTGAACAGCGAAGCCTTTCACCATCTTCATCAATACCCAGTCAGCCTACGGTTGACTCCAGTGTAGAAGTACAAAAAGATAAAGTGTCAGACCAAGATGCTTCATACAATATGAAATCTATGAAAATAAGTGATGGACTGTGTCACCCAAAATTTACATCCAGAGTACAAAAAATTAAAGATAAGTCTCGAAACATTAAAAAATCTTGGTGTTCAAATTTCCAGCATTTGAAAAACAATATTAAAAAGGATGTGACATTCTGTTACTCATGCCAGTTGTTCTGCCAAAAAAATTTTAATTGTGGAGGAGAATCATTTACAGCCCAAGGAATTTCTAATTGGAAAAAGACTCTAGAAAAATTCAGAAAGCATGAAAAAAGTGAGATCCATTTGAAGTCATTGCAGTATTGGAGGGAGTACCAATTTTTTGATGAAGCCATCAATGATAATTTATCTATTCATTCAAAACAGATTGAAGGAAATAAAAAGTACCTAAAGCTTATAATTGAAAATATTTTATTTCTTGGGAAGCAGTGTTTACCATTAAGAGGAAATGACCAATCGATTTCATCTGTGAATAAAGGCAATTTTTTAGAACTGTTAGAAATCAGAGCAAAAGATAAAGGAGAAGAAATATTTCGACTTACGAATTTACAAGTTGACTTCTATAATAGTACACAAATTCAAAATGATATTATTGAAATAATAAAGACTGAAATGCTTCAAGATATTGTGAATGAAATCAATGCCTCCTCAGCTTTTTCAATAATATGTGATGAGACAACTGATAGTGCCACTAAAAAACAGCTTTCAATTTGTGTAAGATACCCACAAAAAATGTCAAAGGCTGTCTTAATTAAAGAAAGATTCTTGGGTTTCATAGATATTGAAGAGATGACTGGGACTGACTTACATGGGACTATCAAAACTTACCTGCAGCAAATTGGAGTTGATTTGAATAAGATATGTGGCCAGGCCTATAATAGTACCACTAATTTGAGGGGACAATTTAATAAAATTGCAGCAGAATTCAAGAAAGAAGAGCCAAGAGCTTTGTACGTACATTGTTACGCACATTTTTTGGATTTAACAGTAATTACGTTTTGTAAAGAAGTGAAAGAACTCCGAAGTGCTCTAAATACTCTCAACTCTTTGTTCAACATTATTCATATGTCTGGGGAAATGTCTGCTAAGTTTCAAAACATTTTTAAGCTAAGTCAAAACAAAACATGCAAGAAACATACATCACAATCATGTTGGACAGTCCATGATCATATATTACTGTCTGTGATTGAGGGCCTTCCAGAAATTATTGAAACATTGGAAGTTGTATCAAGCCATTCTTCAAACACAAGTTTGGCTGATGAATTGAGTGATTTGTTAATACTGGTTTCCAAATTTGAATTTATCTTTTGTTTGAAATTTCTTTATCGAGTGTTAAGTGTTACAGGAATTCTTTCCAAAGAGCTTCAAAGTGAAACCATAGATATTTTTTCATTGTCTTCAAAAATAGAAGCAATTTTGGAATGTTTATCGTCCGAAAGAAATGATGCCTATTTCAAAACTATCTGGGATGGAGCAGAGGAAATATGTCAAAAAATAACCAGTAAAGGTTTTGAAGTTGAAAGACCTTCTTTTCAGAAAAGAAGAAAAATTCAGAAAACAGTAGATCTTGGCAATTCAGATAGTATGTTTTTTCCTACTTCAACAGAAGAACAATATAAAATTAATATTTATTACCAAGGATTGGATACTATATTAAATAATTTAAAGCTATGTTTTTCAGAGTTTGATTATTGCAAAATGAAGCAAATTTCAGAACTATTATTTAAATGGAATGAACCATTAAATGAAACAACAGCCAAACATGTCCAAGAATTTTATAAACTTGATGCAGACATCATCCCAGAACTTAGATTTTATCGGCAATATGCAAAGCTTAATTTTGTTATAGATTATGATCGTATCAACTTCATCAGTCTTGGCTGTTTGTTTATTCAGCATGGTCTTCACAATAATATTCCTTGCATATCAAAGTTATTATATACTGCTTTGTCTTGGCCAGTTACTTCAAGTGCTGAAAATTCATTTTCTACACTGCCCCGTCTTAAAACATATTTATGTCATACCATGGGACAAGAGAAGCTTAGCGGTCTAGCCCTAATAGCTGTTGAGCAGGAATTGGTAAATAAACTGATGGAACCTGAAAGACTCAATGGCATTGTGGAAAAGTTTATCCATCAGATGAAAGAAACGTAACACTTGCTAGTTTGAATTTACCTAAAAGAATTTTGTTATTTCTGCTGGAATGTTTGTTTTATTTCAAAATTTTATCTCCTAAGAAAAAGATTTTTTTTCATCAGAACATGTAACATTCACTTGATTTAAAATTCAAGAAACAGACTGAAAAGAGAAGTCTCCTTCCCCTTTTTAGTACCCATTCCTCAAATGGGTTTGTTCCTCAAATATCCTCCTGGAGATATTTTTCATGAATAGTACTTTGCAGTCCACACTGTTCTTCAACTTGTCCACTAAACATATTTTTGAGATTGTCCTATACCCGTGCATAAAGAGTTTCTTGATTTTTTTACAAGTCCATAAAATTTCATTGTATGAATGTACCATAATATATTTGTGCAGTCCCTAACAATAAACACTTTAATTCTTTCCAGTATTTTGCTATTATAAATAATGCTGCATTTAATAACCTTGTACAGGGGAGCCTGGGTGGCTCAATCACTTAACTGTCTGCCTTTGGCTCAGGTCATGAACCCAGGGTCCTGGGATCAAGCCCCACATTGGGCTTCCTGCTTAGTGGTGGGGGGTGGGGGTAGCCTGCTTCTCTTTTTCCCTCTGTTTGCCGCTCTCCCTGCTTGTGCCCTCTCTGTCAAATAAATAAATAAAATCTTTCTTAAAAAATAATAATAACCTTGTACGTAATTCCACATGAGTGAGTTACTGTAAGATAAAATTTTTAATTAGAATTACTAGGTCAGAAGATTTATGCATTTTTATTCTTGATAGATGCTGGCAAATTGCTTTCTATAAGAAGTATGCCCATTTATAGTTCTACCACCCATGTGTGGGATTGCCTATTTCCTTGAATCTTTATAAACAGTGTTCTGAAACATTTTGATCTTTGCCAGTCTGGTAAAAATCCCAGTGGAATTTTGTATTTTCATTTAAGAATAAGGCTGGGGGGAAGGGAGCACCTGGGTGGCTCAGTGGGGTAAGGCCTCTGCCTTGGGTTCGGGTCATGGTCTCAGGGTACAGGGATTGAGCCCCGCATCGGGCTCTCTGCTCAGCGGGGATCCTGCTTCCCCCCTCTCTCTCTGCCTGTGTTCTCTCTGTCAAATAAGTAAAATCTTAAAAAAAAAAAAAAAAAAGAATAAGGTTAGTTGGGGGTGCCTGGGTGGCTCAGTCTGCCTTCACCTCAGGTCATGATGCCAGTGTCCTGGGATTGAGTCCTGCATCAGCCTCCTTGTTCAGCAGGGAGCCTGTTTTTCCCTCTGCCTGCCGCTCCCCCTGCTTGTGCGCTCACTCTATCTGACAAATGAATGAATAAAATCTTTTTAAAAAGGGATAAGGTTGGGTATCTACTTGAGCTATTTATATTTCCTTTTCCTGTGAACTGTCATGTTTAAACATGACTGGTTTTGGTTGACACAAATAGATGCAATATGAATTCTTTTTTTTTTTTTTTAAGATTTTTTTTTTTTTTTTAATTTTTTGACAGACAAGGATCACAAATAGGCAGAGAGGCAGGCAAAGAGAGAGATGGGGAAGCAGGCTCCCTGACGAGCAGAGAGTCCAATGTGGGGCTCGATCCCAGGATCCCAGGATCACAACCTGAGCCGAAGGCAGAGGCTATAACCCACTGAGCCACCCAGGCACCCCACAATATGAATTCTTAATCTACTTTGTGAATAGATGACTAAATAACGCCCCCCCCCAAAAGACTCTTTTTCTATCATTATCAGGTGATAAAGGAAAATCTGTCCCTCAAAGACTTGCAAGAATTTAATGGTAGATGTATCTGGGCCTGGAATCTTGTTTGTTTTAGGAATATTTCTCTGCCACTTCTCCCTTTCTGTTTCTTTCTCCTCAATTCTTGTAATTTTTCTAGAAAGAGCATCCGTTTTATTTGGGCTTTTTAAAAAATGTATTTACTTAAAGATATAGAAAGTATTCTTTTGATATTTTCTGTATACTAAATTTCCTCATTGATTTCTATATACATGCTTGCTTTCTTGATTAGCCAACCAGTGGTTTGTTTACTTGTTTTTCATACACATTCTTAGATTTATTTATCAGTCCTACCTTTTTAAAATATTATGGTTG
>PISX010025444.1:0-18063 GCA_004024625.1 Mellivora capensis | reverse complement strand
CTGATATTGAAGATCTATAAGGAACTCCACAAACTCAACACACACAAAACAGAAAATCATGTCAAAAAATGGGCAGAAGACATGGACACTTCTCCAAAGAAGACATACAAATAGCCAACAGACACATGAAAAAATGTTCATCATCACTAGCCATCAGGGAATTCAAATTAGAACCACATTGAGATACCACCTCACACCAGTTAGAATGGCCAAAATTAGCAAGACAGGAAACAACGTGTGTTGGAGAGGATGTGGAGAAAGGGGAACTGTTGGTGTTGGTGGGAATGTTGGTGGGAATGCAAGTTGGTGCAGCCACTTTGGAGAACAGTGTGGAGATTCCTCAAGAAATTAAAAATAGAGCTTCCCTATGACCCTGCAGTTGCACTACTGGGTATTTACCCCAAAGATACAGATGCGGTGAAAAGAAGGGCCATCTGTACCCCAATGTTTATAGCAGCAATGGCCACGGTTGCCAAACTGTGGAAAGAACCAAGTTGCCCTTCAACAGACAAATGGATAAGGAAGATGTGGTCCATATACACTATGGAGTATTATGCCTCCATCAGAAAGGATGAATACCCAACTTTTGTATCAACATGGACGGGACTGGAAGAGATGATGCTGAGTGAAATAAGTCAAGCAGAGAGAGTCAATTATCATATGGTTTCACTTATTTGCGGAGCATAGCAAATAACACGGAGGACATGGGGAGATGGAGAGGAGAAGGGAGTGGAGGAAAATTGGAGGGGGAGATGAACCATGAGAGACTATGGACTCTGAAAAACAACGTGAGGGTTTTGAAGGGGCAGGGGGTGGGAGGTTGGGGGACCCAGGTGGTGGATGTTATGGAGGACACACATTGCATGGAGCACTGGGTGTGGTGCAAACTATGAATTCTGTTATGTTGAAAAGAAATTTTTAAAAAAAAAACCTTCAACCATATCCATGTGAGGAATGTCCTAATGGTTGCTGAAACAAGGAAGTCAGATTTGGACAGTAATGGAGATGAGGATCTATGGCAGACAGCCAGTGAAACATCAAATACTACAGGTAAGGGGGAAGAGCACAGTGAGGGGAAACAGAAGCACAGAAAACAGAGTCTGATTTTTAAAAAAAAAATAGTTCTACCAAGAGCAAAGAAGTATGAGAAATTAATAGAGTCAGAGGAAAGTGGCTTAAATATTCAGATTTTGTAAACATTTTGGGATTAAAGAATAGGTTCAAAAATGTTATTCTTCTGAAAAAAATTGAGTAATTGTTCTGTAATAGAGTCCGGTAAGTGCCTGGGATATATCATCTTGGAGAATTAAAAAGACTTTAGGAATAAGGTCATTCACATAGAAGATAACTGGGCTTCCATGGAGCCAAGGCCAGTACAATGCAATGCTGGTTTACGTCAACTGCATAGAGAGGAATATATGACATGACTCATTAGGATGAGCTTTGTCTTTCCTACCCTGAGAAACTTGAGTTTTCATCACTCACCTCTCTTCTTCAGATCTCCTAAAGGTCAACCATGAAAAACAGGACGTTGACTGAATTTATTCTCTTGGGCTTCACAAATCAACCTGAGGTCCAGGCTGTGATATGCATCTTTCTGTTCCTCATCTACATGATAAGTGTCCTAGGAAATCTGACTATCATCATTCTCACTCTAGTAGACCCTCACCTCCAGACCCCCATGTATTTTTTCCTCCGGAATTTCTCCTTCTTAGAAGTTTCCTTCACATCCATTTTTATTCCCAGATTTCTGACCAGCGTGACAACAGGAAATAAAGTCATCAGTTTTGCTGGATGTTTCATTCAATATTTTTTTGCTATATTTCTTGGGGCAACAGAGTTTTACCTCTTGGCTTCTATGTCCTATGACCGCTATGTTGCCATCTGCAAACCCCTGCATTACCTGACCATCATGAGCAACAGGGTCTGCATACAACTCGTGTTCTGCTCCTGGCTGGGGGGATTCCTAGCTATCTTACCCCCAATCATCCTGATGAGCCAGGTAGATTTCTGTGCTTCCAATGTTCTGAATCACTATTTCTGTGACTATGGGCCCCTTCTGGAGCTGGCCTGCTCAGACACAAGCCTCCTAGAAGTGATGGTCCTCTTCGTGGCAGTTGTGACTCTGGTGGTTACTCTACTTCTAGTGACATTTTCTTACACATTCATTATCAGGACCATTTTGAGGATCCCTTCTGCCCAGCAAAGGACAAAGGCTTTTTCCACTTGTTCTTCCCACATGATTGTTGTCTGCCTCTCCTATGGCAGCTGCATGTTTATGTATATTAATCCCTCTGCAAAAGAAGAAGGTGCCTTCAACAAAGGAATGGCTGTGCTCATTACCTCAATTACTCCCTTGTTAAACCCCTTCATTTACACTCTAAGAAATCAGCAAGTGAAGCAAGCATTCAAGGACACCATCAAAAAGATTGTGAAACTTTAAAACACAATAGACTTCCATGAAAAATATATTGCACTTACTAAATGGGTACTAAGTGTCTACTACGTATCAGATGCTGAACTGGCCCTTGAGGATAAATATAGGAATGACATAGGTCCTAAATTCAAGGAATCTGCAGCCTAGTATGGCAGAAAGGTGTTAAACTGTAAATTCATGTAGTAAGTTTACCAAAAATAAAAAAACAAGGTAAGTGCTATTAGGGAGCAAAAATGAGAATCCATAAAAAGAACAGTTGGAGGGAGTTAACTATTTTCCAGAAATGACCCAAAATTTAAAAGACAAAAGACATTGCTTATTTAGAAGAGTGGAAGGATAAGAATTTAGAATGAGAAGAAGGGACCATCATGAAGGTATTATTTAATTACAAACTACAGAGTCAGTGGACATTGGTGAGTCAAGAGAAGTTTTGAGAAAGGAAGTTATATCCTCAGCATTATTTTGAAGGAAATCTGGCATTGGCATTGCTCTTCCTCAGCGAGCCCTGGAGACTATGCTTTGGAAAAGGTGTGAATAATTTTGATTCTCCTCCTCTTTGTCATTCATCTTTCAGTTGTAGCCATTACAAATTTCATCCTTCCCTAAAGAAAAATTAAAAGGATATACATTTGGTCCACTTCTCTCCAAATGAGACAACCCTCAAGATTTTGTCAACTTCCACATCCACTCTCCAGAAGCTGTGGATAGAAGAGGCTTCTAGAGCCAAGGTTAAAAACCTTCTGCTTCTAGACAGGATCTACTGTTGCTTTTCTAGCTAGGATCATTTTAAGTTAATGGCTGAGATCTCCCTCTCTCTCTCTCTCTCTCTCTCTCTTTCTCTCTTTGGTAGTTTCTGGTGATTTGTTCTTTCCCCTTGTAATTTTATTTTCATGGTTGCTTACTTTTGTTAAATATTAGAAAGGACAAATTCTGTGATATGACTCCATTCTTTTAACTTTTCTCCAAGTTTTTTTTGTTTATAACATAAGCCGTGGATGCCTGTTTCATAAACAGATAATGCATATAAA
Organism: Mellivora capensis; assembly: GCA_004024625.1. NCBI lineage: Eukaryota > Metazoa > Chordata > Mammalia > Carnivora > Mustelidae > Mellivora > Mellivora capensis. Next base: position 14,598 of record PISX010025444.1, on the reverse strand, counting down.
TTATAATATGGTTTTATATTTAGGGCACCTGGGTGGCTCAGTGGGTTGGGCCTCTGCCTTCGGCTCAGGTGGTGATCTCAGGGTCCTGGGATCGAGGCCCGCATCGGGCTCTCTGCTCAGCAAGGAGCCTGCTTCCTCCACTCTCTCTCTCTCTCTGCCTGCCTCTCTGCCTACTTGTGATCTCTCTTTGTCAAATAAATAAATAAAATCTTTAGAAAAAAATATGGTTTTATATTTAGAATTTAGAATGTATAAGTCTTAGCAACCAAATGGGAATAGACTACCCTACCAAGAACTCTACACATGGACTCAAGTTCACAACAGCTTGAATATGAACTGGCGGTGGTAGGACCTCAACTTCAAACTAATTGAAAACATTTTTTTAGAAAGCTGAGTACTTCCAGAGTTTAGTAAAATCCTAATGCATTGTAGAATGCTGGTTTTGTTTGAGATACAAGTGGAACATCATCTGGTGTGTTTACGTGCTTTATTTGTGGTACTATTGTTGAGTGGAATGATGCTTCTTGGGCATTTAAGAAACAAGCTGTACTAGACTGCTATGAGAGAAAATTTCTAGAACCACAGAAAATATTGAAGAGAGCATGGTATTTAGAATAAAAGATCTTTTATGTAAAGGTGTTGCTATTTGGAATATCTGACTTCTTTAGAGGCTAGGCTAGAAATTAATGATGACTTTTAATTTATTACAAGTTGTTGGGAAACATCATCAAAAAGACATAATGCCACTGATTAACCCATGAGCTGGGTCCAGGGTGGGTGACCACATGCTCCCTCCCCTGTCCTTACAATGTGGGTTCCACTTGCCTTTCCCACTCCCAAAGGCTGTTCCAAGGACACAGCCTCGAGATGTGGTGTTGACACCTGTACCATTTACATGACTGAACCCAGTTAGGGCCTCTATAAACTCTTAAGATGCAGCGGACAGGTGAAGCAATCCATTCATCTTGATGCTACCCAAGACAAGCCTCTTATATAAGCTCCCTTTGCTTATTAAAACTGCCACTTACCCACCTAGAGTGGTCTGTCTCTTTCTTCGGTCTCTCCCTGCCCTCTGAGTATGGGTGCTGGTTTCAGATTCCACCTGGGAAGATTCCAAGAGGACACAAACCAACACAAATTCACTGAGCTATCAACTGATGCAGAAATGTTCTTAAATAGCCACATTTCAATCATTAGGTTCACCCAAATCCACATTTCTACCAAAATCTATGATGAAGTGGAACACAATACCATATAGTGGTCAAAAATACAGATGTTAGTTCAAATCCCATATTCTCAACCTTCTACAAGAGTTGCCTTGGGATTGTTACTAGGCCTCACTAAGGCTTACTTTTCTCAAACTCTAAAATGTGGATAATAATCATGTCTATCATATACAATAGTTTTGAGCATTAAATGGGAAAATAAGTATAAAATATGTAAAAGCCAATACTTAAGTATTTAATAAGTGATATCCATTGGAACAGTATGAACAATATCCTTCTCAAGAAACTGCAGCTTAATTAGTAAGAATAGATATTAAATTGATTGGTTTATATTCTGCAATTACACTAGTAACCCGTGATAAGAAATAAATACAATTTTGCTTGTAGAGTTTTATAATGTTTAAATTCTGATTCTAAATTTTCAAATAAAAAGATACTCAAGTTATAAAAAAAAATTGATTGGTTTAACATAATGGGACTGTAAACATGTTGGTCATCCTAGAATCAACAACAAATAAGCCAACTCCACACACAAGAAGGGAAATAATCAAGATTAGACCAGAGATCAATGAGATAGAAACTAGAGATACAGTAGAACATATCAATGAAGCTGGTTTTTTGAAAGAACCAATAAAATCGATAAACCATTGGCCACACTAATCCAAAAGAAAAGAGAGAAAGCTCAAATTAATAAAATTATGAATGAAAAGGGAGAGATCACAACTAACACCAAGGAAATAGAAACAATCATCAGAAGTTATTATCAACAAAAAAAAGAAGTTATTATCAACAGTTATATGCCAATAAGGTAAGCAACCTAGATGAAATGGATGCATTCCTGGAAAACTATAAACTCCCAAAATTGAGCCAGGAAGAAATTGACAACCTGAATAGACCGATATCTAGTAACGAGATTGAAGCAGTGATCAAAAGCCTCCCAAAAAACAAGAGCCCAGGACCTGATGGATTCCCTGGGGAACTCTACCAAATTTTCAAAGAAGATATAACACCTATTTCCTGAAGCTGTTTCAAAAAATTGAAGCAGAAGGAAAACTTCCAGACTCTTTTTATGAAGCCAGCATTACACTGATCCCCAAACCAGGCAAAGACCACACCAAAAAGGAGAACTTCAGACCAATATTACTGATGAATATGGATGCTAAGATTCTCAACAAATAGGATCCAACAGCACAGGAAAACTTCCAGACTCTTTTTATGAAGCCAGCATTACACTGATCCCCAAACCAGGCAAAGACCACACCAAAAAGGAGAACTTCAGACCAATATTACTGATGAATATGGATGCTAAGATTCCTAGCAAATAGGATCCAACAGCACATTAAAAAGATTATCCACCATGACCAGGTGGGATTCATCCCTGGGTTACAAGGATGGTTCAACATTCGCAAATCAATCAATGTGATAGAACAAATCAATAAGAGAAGAGAGAAGAACCACGTGGTCCTCTCAATTGATGCAGAAAGAGCATTTGACAAAATCCAGCATCCGTTCCTGATTAAACGCTTCAAAGTATAGGGATAGAGGGAACATTCCTGAACTCCATAAAATTTATCTATGAAAGACCCACAGCAAACATCATCCTCAATGGGAAGAAGCTCACAGCCTTCCCATTGAGACCAGGAACACGACAAGGATGCCCACTCTCACCACTCTTGTTCAACATAGTATTAGAAGTCCTCGCAACAGCAATCAGACAACAAAGAGAAATAAAAGGTCATTCTACTTGAAATCCCTCTGCAGCAAGGCCAGCTTATTTACATCTCTCTTATAGCCAGTTGCATCCTTCAGTAGACAGATCAACTTATCCACACTTGACATAAAGCCAATCAGAACATTTGGCAGGAGGTTATTAGAACTGACTACATCAACTCCATGTGCTCTGAAGATCTCTAAGTATGCTGAGATAAGGAAGAAGGGTATTTGGTGTAAGGCAAAACTTAAGAACACTAAGCAGGGCTTCACCCAGCCTTCATAATACAAGCATTTAGAAATTACTGAGAGGGAACATATCACCCTCTAAATGAGCTCATCAAAAAAAAAAAAAGACAGGTCATGCTCTTCTGAAACTGTTCACTAAACTGGCTTTATGCTAGCCCATATTTGGAATGTAATCCAAGTCACAGATCAGCAAAGGAATGAGTTTACTGATTCTGAAGCTGAGCCTTTGGAATGTTCAATTTCTAAATGTCTGAGTTGGTGGGCTTTATCCCTCCTGTCACCCCTGTAGACAAGAATCAAAAGAGGGGCCACTGGGTGGTTCAGTCAGGTGAGCAGCTGACTCTTGGTTTTGGCTCAGGTCATGATCTCAGGATAGTGAGACTGAGCCCCACATTGGTTCTGTGCTGAGCATGAAGCTTGCTTGGGACTCTCTCCATCCCTCTCATTTTGCCACTCCACCACCCCACTCTTGCATGCATGCCCTCTCACTCTCACTAAAATAAATACAATTAAAAATTATTTTGAGGGGCGCCTGGGTGGCTCAGTGGGTTAAAGCCTCTGCTTTTGGCTCAGGTCATGATCCCAGGGTCCTGGGATCGAGCCCCACATCAGGCTCTCTGCTCTGCAGAGAGCCTGCTTCCTCCTCTCTCTCCCTGCCTGCCTCTCTTGCCTACTTGTAATCTCTGTCAAATAAATAAATAAAATCTTTTTTAAAAAATTATTTTGAAAGAAGAATCAAAAGAAACGGTTTTAGCTACTAGCCTTCTCAGGATAATATTAGAGCTGCGCTAGAGCAAGTAGATAATGAAAACAAGGGCCACCACACTTCAGCACCGGTTCCTCTATCCACTCTCCCTAAACTCCCAGAGATTATGGGCTACAGATTACACATCAAAACAAGTAGTATGCTACAATGCTGCTCCTTGCAAAATGTTAAAAATACAATCCATAAGAAAAAAAGAGTACTTTTTAAGATGGCAGGTTATGTAAGAACAATTCTATAATGATTTGGGCTATCTGGCCTGAGAATCATCTTTGTCATTTCTTTAAACTTATCCAGAAGAGGGTGGCTCATTCGGTTAAGTGCCCAACTCTCAATTTTGGCTCAGGTCTTGATCTCAGGCTCATGGGATTGAGCCCCGCATCTGGCTCTGTGCTCAGCACAGACTCTAATTACTCTTCCCCCTCTCCCACCACCCCTTCCCCTGCTCTCCTGCACTCTCTCTCTCTCTAAAATACATAAATTAACTAAATCTTCTTTTAAAATAAATAAATAAATAAATAAATAAGTAATTTATCCAGAAGGTCATAAACCAAGGCTTTAGATTCTGTTTATATGCATCAGTAGACAGTAGAGCTAACGCTATACAGAGGTCATGAGTTCAGAAGCCAAAATAACCACCCATCTTAGGAATATATCCACTGAGGGAGAGAAGCAAGATTACACATCAGACACCACATGAAGCAAAGAAGTTATTACTGGAACAGAAACAGCAAGAATTTAAGTAAAATTTCAGAACTCTTGGGTGGCTCAGTCAATTAAGTGTCTGCCTTTTCCTTAGGACATGATCCAAGGGTCCTGGGATTGAGACAAGCTCTCTGCTCAGCAGAGAGTCTGTCCCTCCCCTGCTCATGCATTCTCTCTTTCTCTCTCCCTCTCAAATAAATAAATAAAATCTCTAAATAAATAAATAAAGTGAGGAGACTCCAAGTACCAGGTCCAGCTCACAGGTCAACCAGACACAGTCATGTCTTTTTGATCATGTTCTCCCAACAATTTATAATAAATTAAAAGTCATCACTAATCTCTAGCTTAGTCATCGAAGAAATCCAGTTGTTCCAAATAGGAACACCTTTACATAAAAGACGTTTTATTCTAAACACCATGTACTCTTCATTATTTTCTATGATTCTGGAAATTTTCTCTCATAACCAGTCCAGTAGAGCTTATTTCTTAAATGTCCAAGAAGCATCACTCCACTCAACAACAGTACCACATATAAAGCACATGAACACACCAGATGATGTTCCGCTTGTACCTCAAATGGTAACCAGCATTCTACAATGTATTAGGATGTTACTAAACTATGTGGAAGCACTCAGCTTTCCAAAAATGTTCTTACTTAAGTTATATTACAAAGCTGTAGTAATCAAAACAGTATGGTACTTTCATTTTAAAATGAAATAAAAGGGCGCCTGGGTGGCTCAGTGGGTTAAGCCGCTGCCTTCGGCTCAGGTCATGATCCCAGCATCCTGGGATCGAATCCCGCATCCGGCTCTCTGCTCAGCGGGGAGTCTGCTTCTCTCTCTCTCTCTCTCTGCCTGCCTCTCTGCCTACTTGTGATCTCTGTCAAATAAATAAATAAAATCTTTTTAAAAAATAAATAAATAATTTAAAAAAATAAAATAAAATGAAATAAAAACAATCCATCAATGTAATTCACTATACCATCTGAAAATTAATCTATTGTAATTTTATTTTCATCTTCATGTTTACTTTTGTTAGATATTAGAAAGAGCAAGTTCTGTAATATGACTCCATTCTTTTAACTTTTTCCTAAGTTTTTGTTTTTGTTTATAATAAGCCATGGATGCCTGTTTCATAAACTGATAAAGAATATAAAGTAGTAATACGGGGGCACCTGGGTGGCTCAGTGGATTAAGCCTCTGCCTTCAACTCAGGTTGTGACCTCGGGGTCCTGGGATCGAGCACTGTGTCAGGGCTCTCTGCTTGGTGGGAAGCCTCCTTCCCCCTCTCTCTGCCTGCCTCTCTGCCTACTTGCGAGCTCTGTCTGTCAAATAAATAAAATCTTTTAAAAAAATCAGGTGGTAATATGGTTTTACATATTAAAATATGCCAAATTATGAGTTTTAGCAACCAATGGGAATAGATTACCCTATCAAGAAGTCTACACGTGGATTCAAGGATAACAAAGTTGTCTTTGATGCCTTCTGACCTACTTATCAGTTCTCAAAACTATTTATGAACAGAATAAACAGGCTGTTAACTATAGAGAAAAAATAGAGGTTGGGAGTTAGCTGAAATAGGTGATGAATCGAGATCAAGAACACATTTATCATGATAAGGATAGAAAACTGTACAGAATTGTTGAATCACTATACTGAATACCTAAAACTAATATAACACTCACTGCATGTTAACTCTACTGGATTTAAAATTAAAAACTTAATTTTAAAAAATTACCTGGGTGGTTCAGTGGGTTAAAGCCTCTGCCTTCGGCTCAGGTCATGATCCCAAGGTCCTGGGATGGAGCCCCGCATCGGGCTCTCTGCTCAGCGGGGAGCCTGCTTCCTTTCCTCTCTCTGCCCGCCTCTCTGCCTACCTGTGATCTCTGTCAAATAAATAAATAAAATATTTTTTAAAAAATTACCAACAGTTATTACCAACTACATTATCAATATTTGACAGGGACACAAATATTCATCAAGGAGCAAAGTCTTAGGTAAGTATTTTGTCACTTTTCTCTGGGGATTTTTAGTGACAAATTGCACTGCTTATAATTTGTGGCCAAAACAGTTATATCTTGAGCAAATTAGTGAATTCTGATTACAAATTCCCTGGAGCATCACTTGTTTTCCCAGAATTGATCCCCTGAGTCTATAATAAAAGAGTCTATAAAGCAAATGTCCCCTTTCATTGAAAGTAACCTGTTCAGAAGCCTCTTACATGCCATGCCCTAAAGCTTCAGAACCTTAGATTCCAGGAGGATTGCGGGGGGACCATAACCACAGCACATACAGGAAGCTTCCAGTCCCATCTCAGACCCTCCCTGACCCTCCTGTTACATGGTTTAGATGTTGAGTAAGCAACAAAATTTTCTTCTTGGATAGCTATGTTTTAGGACTGTTGCTGCTGAAGGGGAAGAGAAAAAAAAGAATGAGTCAAGAAAAGATTTCTATCGAATGTAATCCTCCATTTCTACAGAGTTGTCTCCACATTTTGCTGCAAATGAGCTCTTTTCATGAAACCACATAGGACTTTCCAGACTGCACACTCCCTGTTCCCTCCTTGAGGGATCCTCAGAGACCTAACAAGCTTGTGTTGTCCCTGGTCTGGTGAGTTCCTGAGGCCACTTCTCAGATAACCAGTCATTGTGAAGAAAGGGAGGTTGCTGAAGATCATGGCTTCCCTTGCCAGGACCCAGAAATGACCCAACACCCTGGTTTCTGAAACACTATGCAAGTTCTCTACTACTCCTGGGAGCTTCCTTGCACTCATTCTGAGAAAACCACCAGCTCAGAAACCTTTTTTAAAAAATAAAGCTAAAAGATAGTCCTCTCCAAAAAGAAAATGGGCCTCTTTTCAAACACTAGCTGGCTATGGGAGGGGAGATAGGCAACAGGTCCCTAGGCAAGAATTTTCCAAATATTATTAATTATATATCCCATCAGTGAAAATTTTAAAGTGAAGTTGAGGAAGTATCACCAATATATGTGTGTATGTTAATTAATTTTTAAATTGTTTACATGTAGTGATATATAAATATATAGTTTATGCTTTAAAACATACATAGAACTTTTTTTTTTCACAAAATATAATTGCCTGACAATGTTACATTAGTTTTGAGTAAGGCCTGAAACCATAAAACTCCTAAAAGAAAACATAGGTGATAACATCTTAGACAGTGGTCTTAGCAACATTTTTCTGGAGAAAGAGAATTTTTTCCTTTTTTTATTTTTGTTAAAAATACTCTATATTCATTTTTTTAAGATTTTATTTATTTATTTGTCAGAGAGAGAGAGAGCGTACAAGCGGGGGGAGCAGCAGGCAGAGAGGGAAAAGGAGAAGCAAACTCCCTGCTGAGCAAGGAACCCATTGTGGAACTCCATCCCAGTCCCCTGGGATCATGACCTGAGCCAAAGGCAGCCACTTAACTGACTACCCACCCAGGCATCCCTGGAGAAACAGAATTTTTTAATGAGCTAAAACTAAATTCCATAGCTTATCAACTTCCAGACATTCGTTTCAACATCTCTGAAATTCGAAGGCATCTTATGATCAATGTTATTTTAGCAGAGGGTCACTGTCTAATTGGGGTAGCATCTTTCCTAATAGCACATAAAATAATAGTGTAATTCACATTGAATTGTACCTTAAATTTTATGAAATATATTGAACTAGAAGGTTCTCATATCTCCTTCCCATACATCAATCATCTGGCACACCCTACAATGTGGGTGCCCTCCACATTTAAAGAGCAGTGAGGGGGACCAAGGTGGTCTTGGCCATTGGTCTCAAATGAAAAGGAGTGAGAAAAAAAAATCCCTCATAAGAATTCCATAGATTTCCCCAGAAAACAATCTCTTTTCTACTCATAATACATTTTGCCTGAGAGCCTCAGAGAATCTGATCAAGGCAAGGAAACAATCAAGTGGCTTGCACTTATTTTTTAGATTTTTTTATTATTTTTAGATACTCAGCATGGCCCTGGGCCAATAGTTAATTTCTACTAGGTTTACTTTTCTTATCAAAACTGGTGCGAACCATCCTAGCAATCTTCATGGGCAACTATATGTGCCAGGTATCAGTATGAGAAAGGGGTCTGAGCTCCTGAACAGACATTTTTCCAAAGAAGACATACAGATGGCCAACAAATTCATGAAAAGATGCCAGCATCACTAATCATCAGGTAAATGCAAATCAAAGCCACAATGATATATCACCTTGCATCTGTCAGGATGTCTGTTATCAAGAAGACAAGGGGTAACAAGTACTGGTGAAGATGCAGAGAAAAGAGAACCCTTGTGTGCTATTGACAGAAATGTAAACTGGCACAGTTACTATGGGAAACAGTGTAGAGGTTCCTCAAGAAATTAAAAACAGAACTACCACGTGACCCAACAATCCCACTTCTGGGTATACATCCAAAGGAAGCAAAATCATTATCTCAAAAAGATACCCATATTCTTTGCAGCATTATTCACAGTGCCAATGTATGGAAAAACCTAGCTGTCCATCCATGGATGAATGGAAAAGAAAACATAATATAGATAGATATAGATATAGATATAGATATATAGATATATAATGAAATATTATTCAGCCTCCAAAAAAAGGAAGTCCTACCATTTACAATGGCATAGATGAATGTGGAGGCCATTATGCTAAGTGAAATAAGCCAGAGAGAGAAAGACAAATACTGTATGATATCTTTTACATATGGAATCTAAATAAAAAGTTAAACTCGTGGAAACAGAGTAGAATGGTCGTTACCATGGGCTGGAGGCTGGGGGGAATGGGTGAGGAGGCTGGTAAAAGGGTACAAGCTTTCTGTTTTAAGATGAATAAGGTCTGAGGGTCTAATGTATAATATAGTGACTATGGTTGATAATACTACATTGTATAATTGAAATTTCCTAAGAGAATATAACTTAAATGTCACCAAAAAAGAGAAGAAGAAAAAAGGTTACTATGTGAAGTCATGGATATGCTAATTAACTGTGTGGGGGGAATACTTTCACAATATACACATACATCAAGTCATCACATTGTATACTTTAAATATCTTACAACTTTATTTGTAAATTATACTGCAACAAAGCTGGTGGGGGAGGAAAGGAGTCTGAGTAAAAATAAGCAAGATACTCCAGATGCAAACATCAGACAATTTTTTAAAGATTGACTGACTGATTGATTGATTTTAGAGAGGAGGCAGGGAGAAGGGGCAGAGGGGGAGAGAGTATGAAGCAGACTCCACTGAGTGAAGAGCCTGATGAGGGGCTCGATCTCACAACCCTAAGATCACGACCTGAGCTGAAACCAAGAATCAGACCCTTAATCAACTGCACCAGCCAGGCACCACCAGACAATTTTTAAATAAGGGTTCACTATAAGCAAACATCAAAAACCCTTCTTATTCCAAAATACATGCTACATATGTGAGCCATGCCTTGGGAAGTGGAAGATTTTGTTGTGAATACAGATCTGAGAAAGCCAGTGCATCAACTGAGGTAGGAAAGGTAAGTGCTGAGATACACAGATGAACACAAACAATCCCTGAGCTCAAGGTGTTTGTGGTCTGGTGGGGAAGACAAACTTTATCCCACATCACTGACTCTACAGAAATATAACAGAGACACAAACCATGTGTTAATCGGGGCTTGGAGAGAGCAGGTGACTCAGCCTAGGGCTTCCAGGAAAGTCTTCATAGAAGAGGTCACACCTAGGCTGGATCTTGGAGGATGAACAGGTGTCTGCCAGTTCTAAAGAGAACTGGGGAAACAGCAGAGAATTCTTTATAGCCATTCTTAGAGGAAATAAAAGCCAAGAATAAAAGAAAGAAAAGAGGAAGGGAAGAAGGAAGGGAGAGGAGAAAGTCACTGACATTCAATAATTCCTCAAAGATTCTGAAAGAGGTGACTTTTCTGACTAGAGAAGTGTCTCCAGAAACTTCTGCTCCACTTCCCTTAATCCACAGAGAGACAGTGCACAGGCAAAGGAGTGACAGACCTTAGGAAAAATTTTTCTCTTCTTCATCCTAATTTCTGATGCTCCTATCCTCCCAGGCTTGCACGTTTGTGGAAAGGACTGTGGTCCACCATGGCCAATCGGACCATAGTGACTGAGTTCTTCCTCCAAGGCCTGACAGACACCAAAGAGCTTCAGGTGGCAGTTTTTCTGCTCCTGCTGCTCGCCTACCTTGTGACTGTCTCTGGAAACCTAGTTGTCATCAGCCTGACCTTGCTGGACACCCGCCTGCAAACCCCGATGTACTTCTTCCTCCGGAATCTGTCCTGCCTAGAAATTTGGTTCCAGACCGTCATTGTGCCCAAGATGTTGCTCAACATTGCCACAGGGACCAAGACCATTAGTTTTGCTGGCTGCATCACTCAGGACTTTTTCCATATCTTCCTGGGGGCTACAGAGTTCCTCCTCCTCACAGCCATGGCCTACGACCGGTACATCGCCATCTGCCAGCCCCTCCGCTACCCCATCCTCATGAGTAACACAGTCTGCACGCAGCTAATCCTCACCTGCTGGCTGGCAGGGTTCTCCTTCATCATCGTGCCTGTCATCCTGACCAGTCGGCTTCCATTCTGTGACACCCACATCAACCACTTCTTCTGTGACTATACACCTCTCATGGAGGTGGTGTGCAGCGGACCACAAGTGTTAGAGATGGTGGACTTCACCCTTGCCGTGGTGGCTCTGGTCAGCACTCTGGTGCTGATCACCATATCCTATGTCCAGATCATCCGAACAATCATCAGGATCCCCTCTGTCCAGGAGAGAAAGAAAGCTTTCTCTACCTGTTCCTCCCACATCATTGTGGTCACCATGTGCTATGGCAGCTGCTTCTTTATGTACGTCAAGCCCTCTCCAGGCAAGGGGGTTGATTTCAACAAAGGAGTATCTCTAATCAATACAATTATTGCCCCCCTCTTGAATCCCTTCATCTATACTCTTAGGAACCAACAAATTAAGCAAGTAGTGAAAGACCTGATCAGGAAAACCGGTTGGCTCCAAAATAAATGACAGCCTTAACAAGGCTCTTTCCAGGGAAACATGACTCTCCTCAGAGCCCAAATACTACAAAAAGTATTTTCAAGGTTAAGCTTTCATGAATAGTCCTCTTTGAAATCCTTAAAGCTTTTCCAGCTTCCACCCATTCCCTCATCCCAAAAGCCACTTGCAGGACCCCACTTCCAGGTACCAAAATCTGTATTGATTACCTATTGTCACTTAACAAGTTACCCACAAAACTCAGTAGCTTAAAACAACAAACGATCATTATCTCATAGTTTCAGTGGGCCAGAATCTGGATGATTAGCTGGGTAACTGGGACTTAAGGTGATTTGTAAGGCTGTAGTCAAGCTGTCAGCCAGGGCTGTGGCCTCATCTGAAGGCATGATTGAGGGGGTATGTGCTTCCAAGTTCACTCACTTGGTTGTTGGTGGAACTACGCCTGTGGGACAAAAAACAATGCTCCTTGTGAGATCAGGGAAGGAGGGAAAGCAAAATGAGATGTGGAAAATATATTGGAAAATCTTGTCACCTGAGGGGTGACTGTGAAAACCATTGAAACATCAAGTGTTCCCATACTCGGGCTATTGAACACAATGGCCCAGTAGAAACAGGATCCCATCATCCCCAGTGGCAGGGCACGGGTGAGGAGCTATGAAAGAATGTAATCCCAGTCGCCCCCTTCTGCACATGGTGACTACCAGCCCAAACTTCCCACTTCTCCCTTACCCCATGACTGCCTCCCTGCGTGCCGGCATATAGGAGAGGGTGCAGATCTGCTCTATAGCTTCAGGATATTTGCCATCCCTTGGTACTCCTTTCCCACACTTGAAGGCATCTGTCCTTGCTTTTCTGATAAATAACTAAATAACTAAATGAATAATAAAATAAAAGCTATGTGCAGGATTCACCTGCTGCTGCTCTCCCTTGCAGTGGCATCCCTGCACGGCTGCTCAGATTGGTGTCTGAGAACTTTATTTCAGTGCAAGATGACAAAAGAATGGTTAGGACTGGGGCAAGTGTCTGAACAGGGACCACTCAAAAACACAGCAGTACCTAAATGCTCTTCTGTATGGGGAGGCAGCTCTGAAACCCCAGGAAGACAGGCTCTGAAGGAGACATTGAGGAGAAATTTGAGCTGCACACACTGTCCCAGACTTCCTCAGACTCCAGAAAGACTTCCAGCACTTAGGCCGCACTTACCCTCCTAGCCCCTCACACCCAGCCCATCACATTCACCCCAATGTCAGCCTGCTTTTCCTCTTCTTCCAAGATAGCATGATCCCAAAGAAATATGAGGCCCTGAGACCAGGCTTGTTGGGGTTTCAACCTGGCCCTCAGGGCTGCTCAGAAATCCATTTCCTCACCTCTGAAATCCCTGACAAATATCCCTGTGCAATAATATTTCTCTCTTGAATCATATGATCCCTGCTCCTTCCCACTTTTTTCCTTTGGTGAGCTTATCACCTACTTTTCAGGAAAGGATGAAGTTGTGCAGCCTAAGCTCAGAAACACCCTCTCCTTTCAACTCAGCACATCTTGGGCCCAGCATCCACTTTCTCATCCTTGTCCCTCTCTCAGAGAAGGAGGGATCCTGGATCTCTTTACCCCAAAAGACACAACACAGGGTATGGGGCATTAAAAAGAATACAAACTCTCAAGCTAAGCAGGCCTGTATTTAGATCCTACTTCTCCTGCTTTCTAGTTAGGCAGCCTTGAACAAGATACTTTGTCTCTCTGAGACTTGATTTCCTCTTCTAAAAAATAATCTGCAATAGAAAACATTTGATGCTTCCAGCCCATTTCTTGCCCCCCCAACTCCTTAGAGCTGGTCCTTCACCCCAGAATTGAGTCCCTATTGCCTTTGTACACTCGATTCCCCCATGCTGCTTCTCTTGAGGTAATGGGGAGAAACACCTCCTCTGAGAGGCATTGGTTCCCCAAACTAGTGCCAAATCATTCCCATTTATATCTGTAGCACCACCATCCTTTCAGTCTTTAGAGCTAGACATCTTGAAGTCATCACTGGCTCTTCCCTGTAATCTGTCACCCGCCCCTACTGTCTCCTCCCTCAAAAGGGTTCTCAGATTCACTCTATCCCTGTATTTCAACACTCAGCACACAGGCCACATGTCAAATATGGCCAACTATCAGAGACTGCAAGAGATGGTCTCACATTCTTTGCTTCCCTACCACCATTCTCTTTGGTACTACCCTCCCACATGAACTCTGGCTTTGGCCATGTGGCTTGTTTCACACATTGTGACAGTAGCAAACAGAATGCAAGCAGAAATTCAAAAAGCCCTGGGAACTCTCTGACTGCCATGTGAACAAGTCTGGGCTATTCTCTAGATGTTAAAAGACCCAAGGCCTCCATGCCACCATTGCCTTTACTATTATTTACTAATAATCACACACACACACACGCACGCACGCACACATGCACACACACACACACACCCTGCCCAGGTGGCCAGCAGCCAACTGGCAATGCATGAATGAGCCCATCAAAAACCAAGAGAAGAACCACCCAACTGAGCCCAGCCCAAGTTGCCAACCCACAGAATCATTAACCAATTAAATGTGGTTGTTATAAGCCACTAAGTATTTGAGTGGTTTATTATTCAACAAAAATTAACCAGTACACCAAGCAAAAGTAAATATATATGGTAAACACATACTGTGTCCTGGTTAAGGATCCAAGATTAAGAAGTGAGTTCAAGTTGGCTCGGTTAGGTCAGGAAAGAGAACTCCATCTCTTCTCATCTGTAGTTGCAGGCCAGAGAAAGTTACCAAGAAATGGGCCCTAAAGCAAACTGAGGCAAAATTATTTACTTCTCTGCTCTTCCATGTCCTTCTCCCAGGTAATGTGGCCCCTAAAGTAAGACTCAAATGGGGATGTTGCCCCAGTAGACTTTGAAAGTCTCA
>PISX010025443.1:0-26158 GCA_004024625.1 Mellivora capensis | reverse complement strand
ATTTCTTTCATGAGTGTTCTGTAGTTCCTCGAGTACAGATCCTTTACCTCTTTGGTTAGGTTTATTCCCAGGTATCTTATGGTTCTTGGTGCTATAGTAAATGGAATCGATTCTCTAATTTCCCTTTCTGTATTTTCATTGTTAGTGTATAAGAAAGCCACTGATTTCTGTACATTGACTTTGTATCCTGCCACATTACCGAATTGCTGTATGAGTTCTAGTAGTTTGGGGGCAGAGTCTTTTGGGTTTTCCATATAAAGTATCATGTCATCTGCAAAGAGAGAGAGTTTGACTTCTTCCTTGCCAATTTGGATACCTTTTATTTCTCTTTGTTGTCTGATTGCTGTTGTTAGGACTTCTAATACTATGTTGAACGAGAGTGGTGAGAGTGGGCATCCTTTTCGTGTTCCTGATCTCAACGGGAAGTCTGTGAACTTTTTCCCACTGAGGATGATATTTACTGTGGGTCTTTCATAGATAGATCTTATGAAGTTCAGGAATGTTCCCTCTATCGCTATACTTTGAAGCGTTTTAATCAGGAACGGATGCTGGATTTTGTCAAATGCTTTTTCTGCATCAATTGACAGGACCATGTGGTTCTTCTCTCTTCTCTTATTGATTTGTTCTATCACATTGATTGATTGATCAAATGTTGAACCATCCTTGTAACCCAGGGGTGAATCCCACCTGGTCATGGTGGATGATCTTTTTAATGTGCTGTTGGATCCCGTTTGCTAGGATCTTGTTGAGAATCTTAGCATCCATATTCATCAGTGATATTGGTCTGAAATTCTCCTTTTTGGTGTGGTCTTTGCCTGGTTTGGGGATCAGGGTAACGCTGGCTTCATAAAAAGGGTCTGGAAGTTTTCCTTCTGCTTCAATTTTTTGAAACAGCTTCATGTGAATAGGTGTTATTTCTTCTTTGAAAGTTTGGTAGAATTCCCCAGGGAATCTGTCAGGTCCTGGGCTCTTGTTTTTGGGGAGGTTTTTGATCACTTCTTCACTCTCGTTACTAGATATTGGTCTATTCAGGTTGTCAATTTCTTCCTGGTTCAATTTTGGGAATTTCTAGTTTTCCAGAAATGTATCCATTTCATCTAGGTTGCTTTACTTATTTGCATATAACTGTTGATAATAACTTCTTTTTTTAAAGATTTTATTTATTTATTTCACAGACAGAGACCCGAAGTAGGCAGAGATGCAGGCAGAGCGAGAGGAAGAAGCAGGCTCCCCCCTGAGCAGAGAGCCTGACGTGTGGCTCGATCCCAGGACCGTGAGATCATGACCTGAGCCAAAGGCAGAGGCTTTAACCCACTGAGCCACCCAGTTGCCCTGATAATCACTTCTGATGATTGTTTCTACTTCCTTGGTGTTAGTTGTGATCTCTCCCTTTTCATTCATAATTTCATTAATTTGAGCTTTCTCTCTTTTCTTTTGGGTAGTGTGGCCAATGGTTTATCAATCTTATTGATTCTTTCAAAAAGCAGCTTCTAGTTTCATTGATACGTTCTACTGTATCTCTAGTTTCTACCTCATTGATCTCTGCTCTAATCTTGATTATTTCCCTTCTTGTGTGTGGAGTTGGTTTAATTTGTTGTTGATTACCCAGTTCTTTAAGGTGTAGAGGCAGCTGGTGTTTTCTGGATTTTTCAATTTTTTTGAGGGAGGCTTGGATGGCTATGTATTTCCCCCTTAGGACCACCTTTGCTGTATCCCATAGGTTTTGGACCGACGTGTCTTCATTCTCATTGGTTTCCATGAATTGTATAAATTATTCTTTGATCTCCTGGTTGATCCAAGCATTCTTAAGCAAGGTGGTCTTTAGCTTCCAGGTGTTTGAGTTCCTTCCAAACTGTTCCTTGTGGTTGAGCTCCAGTTTCAAAGCATTGTGATCTGAGAATATGCAGGGAATAATCTCAGTCTTTTGGTTTTGGTTGAGTCCTGATTTGTGACCCAGTATGTGGTCTATTCTGGAGAAATTTCCATGTGCACTTGAGAAGAATGAGTATTCTGTTGTTTTAGGGTGGAATGTTCTGTATATATCTATGAGGTCCATCTAGTCCAATGTGTCATTCATTGCTCTTGTTTCTTTATTGATTTTTCTGCTTGGATGATCTATTACTGCGAGAGGTATTTTAAGATCTCCTACTCTAAATGTATTCATATCGATATGACTCTTTATCTTGATTAATAGTTTTCTTATGTAATTGGCTGCTCCCATATTTGGGGCATAGTATTTACAACTGTTAGATCTTCTTGGTGGATAGTCCCTTTAAGAATGATGTAGTGTCCATCTGTATCTCTGACTACAGTCTTTAGTTTAAAATCTAATTTATCTGATATGAGAATCGCTACCCCGGCCTTCTTTTGAGGCCCATTGGCATGAAAGACGCTTCTTCATCCCTTCACTTTCAGTCTGGATATATCCTTATCTTCAAAATGGGTCTCTTGTAGACAACATATGGATGGGTCCTATTGTTTTATCCAATCTGCAACCCTGTGTCATTTTATGGGGGCATTTAGACCATTCATATTGAGAGTGATTATCGATAGATACGTTTTTATTGACATCGTGTTACCTTTGAAGTCTTTCTTTCTGTAGATTGTCTCTATATTTCTGTACAATGATATTCTTGGGATTTTTCCTCTTTTATAGAACCCCCCTTAATATTTGCTGCCGTGTCAGCTTGGTGGTCACATACTCTTTTAAGCCTTGCTGGTCTTGGAAACTCTTTATCTCTCCATCCATTGTGAATGTCAGTCTTGCTGGATAAAGTATTCTTGGCTGCATGTTCTTCTCATTTAGTGCCTTGAATATATCTTGCCAGCCCTTTCTGGCTTGCCAGGTTGCTGTGGACAGGTCTGACGTTATTCTGATGGGCTTTCCTCTGTATGTAAGGAGCTTCTTTGTCCTAGCTGCCTTGAAGAGGGCCTGCCTACAATTATAATTCTTCATTCTTGCTATTAGGTGTCTAGAGGTCTTTCAAGAATCTGTAATCTTGGGGGGAGACCGTTCTGCCTCTAGTACATGAACGCTGATTCCATTTGCGAGATTGGGAAAATTTTCATGGAGAACTTGTTCCACTATATCTTCTAGACTTCTTTCTTTCTCATCCCCTCCAGGGATTCCAATAATTCTGATGTTGGAATGTTTCATGGCATCATTTATTTCACTGATTCTGTTTTCGTGGCTTCTAAGCTGTTTTTTCCAGGCTTCCTCCTGATCCTTTCTCTCTGTTTGTCCTCCAGATCACTAATTCTATCTTCTGTCTCAGTTACCCTAGCTTTTAGAGAACTTAGATTAGATTCGAACTCATTGAGAGCATTGTGAACATCATCCTGGTGGCTTTCAGTTCTGCCCTAACATTGTGAACATCATCCCTGGTGTCTTTCAGTTCTGCCCTAATCAATTCCGTTTGGTCATTATGGCTTTTTCCAACCTAGCTATTGCCTGGAAAA
Source organism: Mellivora capensis (assembly GCA_004024625.1). Taxonomy (NCBI): domain Eukaryota; kingdom Metazoa; phylum Chordata; class Mammalia; order Carnivora; family Mustelidae; genus Mellivora; species Mellivora capensis. The sequence continues at coordinate 22,699 of PISX010025443.1, read as the reverse complement.
CTGTTAGCTTGAACTTCCTTTCCGACATATTGTCTATGTTGGTAGCCATTAGCTCTGTTGCAGAGGGCCCATCCTCTGAATTTTTCTTCTGTTGGGCATTCCTCTACCTAGCCATTTTGGTGAGAGATGGCTGAATGGATGTAGCTGGATGTATCGACCATGGTGCAGGCAAGGTGCACCCTGGAACACTTCTGAGCAATCAGAAGTCCCCACCCAAACGAGAGAAAAAAAGAAAAGAAAAAGAAAAAAGAGAAAGAGAGAGAGAGAGAGGAAAAAAAGGGAAGATAAAAGAGAAGGCTCAGCCTAAATGGGCCCCAAGGTAAGATTTATGAAGTATACAAACAAAAACAGACAAACAAAAAAGACTGATAAAAGTATATGACAAGAGAAAAAATATCTATATAAAAGCAAAAAAAGTAAAGAACCTCGTTAAAAAGAACCCCAAGTATAAGATTTGTATACTATCAGGACAAACACAAATTCACAGAAACACTGGCAGGGGAAAAAGATGGGAGAGTGGTTATAAATTCTCAGTGTGGGTGAGGAAGTTTATTTTTATTCTTCCTGGATGTATCTTGATATCTTTGTTAAATGACTCAACTTTCCTAGGATAAAAGGGATTAAAAATTGGTTTACCTATAGGGGTAGCATTGATTGGGGGAAAGGGGATTACCTTGAAGTTTAACTCTATATGAATATTAAAAAATAAAAATACAAAAAGGAATAAACTAAACTAAACTAAGCTAAAATTAAAAAAATAGAAAAGCAAAAGAAAAACATGGGTTTATGTATCAAAAAGTTCAGGTTCAAAGGTTATTATGGAATTTGATGTACTGGACATCTCACTGTGATGGTAAATAGGTTAAAAAATTGTCTATATATATAAAAAAATGAACCAGGATAGTGGGAACGAATTAAAAATAAAAGTTGTATCTATGAAGTAGTGGTGGTTGTTCTCTTGTCGTCTTTTTTTTTTTTTTTTTTTTTTTTCCTAGTTGGTTTTCTGGGGGAGGTGCCTGCCACTTGAGGTTTCAGGCAATGTTCCCTGAGTTAAGTCCTCCCGCCCCCCTCAAGGGGGTGGGATCTGAGGAAAGCCGGTTTTTCAGGCTTTTGTTCTCTGGAGGTTTTTATGTTTGTTTGTTCATTTTCTTTTTTCTCTCGCCTTGACAGCTTTTGATGGTTTTTGGAGGTTTAGAGGAAAGCAAACTGCACCCCGACCTCCCTCTCAGAGAGAAGCCTCAGTATGTTCCCCTCTGGGTGCTGCAAAGCACATAAGTTCCCCCTTGGCTGCTGGCAGAGCATTTTCCCAGTTGTGGTCCCTGGGGACACAGGAACTCCTACTTGTATCCAAAACCACCACAGCAGCCTCTGTCTGGGCAGCTCCTGACCACCAGAGAGGTTCCAAGCATCAGTCGCAGACTGAGATTTTCCTGCTGGCCCGGGCTTGGAGTGCCTGGTCTTTCTGGGTCTGAGAGCCCTGGGCTGGCGCCTCACTCAGGGGAGGGTGTGGGGCACTCGCATCTCAGGCTCTGATAGCATGGCACGGCACTCACATGGAAGAGTGCAAAAATGCTTTGTTTCTGCCAGCTCGCGAGGCTCCCCGCCTCTCACGGGAGTCCACATGCTCTCAGGTGCGCTGGTGGCTCAGGGACCAAGACCTGGTTTCTCTGCTGCACTCTCTCTGGCTCAGCGCCAGGGGTGGCTGTCCTGGGCCCAGGGACTTAAGCCCCATCCCTATCCACTCCAATTCCCACAATTTCCCCCCTGATCCTTTGTTCTTTTTGAGTGCTTTCAACCAGACTCCAAGTTAATGTTGGTCCCCAGACACAAGGCACTCTCGTATTGGGGTATTACTTTCCAATGGGTCACCTCTGGTGGCTCCCTCCCCCTTTTGTTTATCTTCCGATATTAGTCTGATGTTCCCACTCCGCTTTACCTGCCCACTGGCATCTTCTGTCCCCGTGGAGATCCAGACGTGTATAATTCTGATCTCAGGCTGATTTCATGGGTGATCGGAGTTCTTTGGTAGGTAATCAGCTCACTTTAGGTACCTGTTGAAACGGCTCCTCCTCCTACTTCCCGCCATCTTGTCTCCCCTCGAGAGAGAGACTCTTAAGCAAACTGTGTGCTGAGCATGAAAACCGACTCAAGGCTCAATGATCTCCCAACCCTGAGATCATGACCTGAGCCAAAATCAAGAGTCACATGCCCAATGGATTGAACCACCCAGGGACCCCATTTCTTCATTTTATTTTATTGCAGGTTTTCCTCCTGTTTTATCCACTTACCCTCTACATTGTGATTAGGTGATCTAGACCCAGTGATATCAGAAACTTGGTATAATTTTGGATTTCATTCAGTGATGAGACCTTCGATCTTCTCACTACCTGATGTTACAAATCTCTGAGTATTTGTTTTGGCATTTCTTTTCCAGAAGTTATTTCTAGAAGTCCCTTGTCTGCTGGCAAAGTTCTGCTAGTCCTTCAAGAGAGCTAAAACATCTGGTCAATTATTCCTTTCATTCCAGAAGAATAACTACTTGACATTATATGCACTTTTTTATGGCACTTTCTGAAACCCCAAGAATAGTGGAAATATTGTATATTCTTGCACTCTCTGTACCACAAATAAATTGACATGGAGTTACACATGTACTAGTTAGGACACATTAGGATATGCTGAGTAACAAATAACCCAAAGTCAGTGAATTAACACAAAAGTTTATTTCTTAGCTTTCCTAATGTGACAGGAATGACAACAGGAGGTGCTTCTTCACACAATCACTTAGGACTGTAGGCTGAAGGAGGCTTGAGCATCTCCTAGTTGTATGATCTGCAGTTCAGAATCTCTTCAGTGCTATGTTAGTAGAATAAAGAAATGCCACATTTATGTGTAGCCTCTTCATGGTCCCAACCTGGGCACAATACATGTAACTTCCACTTATGTTTCATTGGTCATAACCGATGGCTTCAGAACATGGCTACACCTAACTGTGCAGGGAGGAACATACAAGGAGAAGATTAAATATTGTGTGAGTATTACTGTTTCTGCTACAGAAAGCCATAAATATTTGTTGAATATATGAAGGGATAACAGTGGCCCAATGGGAAGAGCCCTCTCTGCACCCACAGAGAGACCAAGCTAAACAGTACAGATTTGGAAAAGCCACTTGGTCTCCTGAGTCTCCTTTTCTGAGTAGTGTGGAATGCAGACCTTACTCTCAGTTTTGTTTTGACCATAAGAGACGATTTATGCAGAGCCATTAGTGGAAGCACTGATATATAATAAAATGACTGTGGCTTATTCTTTGTGTCAGTTATTCTCAATCACCTTGCTTGTATATACCCTCACCTTTCTCCCTCTAAGAGCTGCTCCATCCAAGCTAATTTGCTTTCTGCCTCTGGTTGGGGAGCATATAGAAGAGATAGGAGAGAAAGAGAAGATCAGGGGTAATGCATTTATTTATCTTCCTCTGTCCCTGATTCAGGATGTGCTGACAGTGTCAGACAACCCCTTTCAGGGTTCTGATCTCAACTGAATTCACTCCAGTAGCACTGTTTCCTCTCTTGCCTTTCTTTTCCTTTTAAAGATTTTTATGTATTTACTTTAGAGACAGAGAGAGAGAGCGAGAGCAATCAAAAGTTAGGGTGGATCAGAGGGAGAAGCAAGCTCCCCACTGAGAAGGAAGCATGATGTGGGGCTTGATCCCAGGATCCTGAGATTATGACCTGATTTGAAGGTAGACACTTAACTGACTCAGCCACCCAGGCACCCCCTCTCTTGTCTTTTTTTTTAAATTTACTTTTTTTTTCATCATGTTGAACTTTAGTTTTTGATGTAGCGTTCAATGATTCACTAATTGTGTATAACACCCAGTGTTCATTACAACATGTGACCTCCTCAATACCCACCACTTGGTTGCCCTACCCTTCACCCCCTCCCCTCTGTAGCCCACTGTTCATTTCCCAGAATCCAGAGACTCTCTTGGTTTGTCTCCCTCTCTGATTTCCTCTCTTACCTTTTCAAGCCCATGTGTGGTTGCAACTTCCCGCTGTTGCTAGTTTCTGGAGGCCTCAACAATCCATGTGGCTTTTTTATCTCCGAACACCCCCCTGAAAATGGTCTCTTCTTTAAAGTCTACTCACAAATCCTACTGAACATGATATCTACTTCCTGCCCTGATCCTGGCTGATACTTTAACTGTCTAGACTCCATGTTCCTTGGGGACATGAGCTGTGATTCATTTTTCCTCCTCATTCTCAAACACAGCACAGTGTTTGAGATAGAGGGCATATTCAATTTTTAAAAGAAGCTATTAAATATTAAATTAATAGATTGTACTATTAGCTAATTTTCATTGAATGCTTCCTATGTCCCAGGCACTCTATGACATTACAATTTCAGTCATCTGTGAGGTAGGTATTATCCCTGCCCTCGGGATTTCATATGATGATATTGAAGTCCAGGGAGGTTAAGCTACCTGTCATATAGTTATAAAGTGGTGGATCTGAGAATCTGAGACTTGAAACCCAAATGCCTGATTATGTGTTTCCTGTTCATAGCTGCTATCCCAAATAAGTTGGTACCTGCTAAAGAGAGGCTCTAGGCTTCCAAGATATTGTGGATAGACAGCACAAAGACTTCCATTGACAATCATTCAGAAAGTATGGAAAATAAGGCCACCTTTATTCCTTGTGGGGTTCTAGGTCTATGGTTTAATTGGAGTACAAATGAAATTTCAGTAAAATTGCAGGATAAATTTGCCTAAGGCTTTTCCTTTGCCTTATCCAAGGTGCTGCCTGGTTAATAAGGCTATTGAGAGAAGGTAAGGCCCTAAGTTTGAGGGTGGGATTTGGGGTTATGGGCAACAGCCCATAAAGAACTTCTGTGTCTGCAACTTCCATGGGTTGGGGCTAAGAGTAGAGGGTGGTCATTTCAGCCAAGATGGGAGAGCAAATGAGAGGATAACTACCTCCATCGTTTAGGAATGGAGATGCACCTTGGAGCACGAGAAAATGCTTTGAGACCCTGCTTTGAGAGTCTGCTTCCCCATGTCAACTTTACATGTACCCACCTGCTCCCTAAACAGATGAATAGTGAGACCTATCAATACAAATAAACTACCAAGTCATCTCTCTAGAGGATCACTCATTCATTCAACAAATGTGTAATTAATGCCCACCTTGTGTCACAAGTCATAGGGCACTAGAGAGACATAAGTAAACAGTATACGTCAATATTCCAGCCACTTTTTCAAATAAAAGAGCCAGCAAATGATCACAAAAGACATGTGAATTTGATCTTGGGTCAGCAGATGATATTGGTAATGGACACAGGGAAGTGAGACAGGGAATTGAGTCAGAGTACAGGAAGAGAGTGCACCAAGAGGGTTGGTCAGGGCATATAATGAGCAAGTGACACTGAAATGACTTGACTTGGTGAGAGCATGAAGCATGGGGTATCTGATAAAAGGACTGGAAGGAAGTGCAAGTGTAGAGGTCCTGAGGCCTGAGCTTACCTAGGGTGTTTGGGGATCAGCAAGGAGTCCAGTTTGATCAAGTAGAATGCCTGAGGTTGAGAGAGGTAGCTAGTGAGGTGGGAGAAGGGCACACTTCATCAGACATTCAAAAAGTTTCAGCTTTTATTGGTATTGGGATGGGAAGTTGTTGGAGGCTGGGTAGCAGAGGCATAGATGATTTGGCTTGGTGTTAACAGATTCTGGTTGTGTCATTGAGTATAGAGTGTGGGGAGCAAGGGTAAAGGTGGGGGAAGTGTTAAACTTTGAGTTTGCATTCATCTCATTGCACCATGAAGGTAGATTCAGCAATGGTGGGGGAAGTGCAGGTGGTATGAGGAGGTGGATTCTAGGAAGATATCTCTCAGAGCAGAAGAAATTTCCTTGCATTGTCTCTTAGAGCTATGTCCCTAGCCCTGTTCTCACTAATATTTACATCCGCAGTAGGAAATCTGCTAAGCACAAAGTCTGGCAAAACCAGCATGGAGGATATGGCCTAAATTGGAAGGTTGGGTGGCAAAACAGGGATCCAGGATTAGTAAGGCAAATGGGAGCAGTGGGCTTGAGGTAACTTAGTCAACAGCAAATGGCGGGCTTCCCCAAATCAACCATATAGATAAATAAACCATGTCATCACATCGCATCAATTGCTGTAAATTTGTTATGTATGATGTGGCTCTTTAAAAAGTTGATTGCTGTGCTCGCTTCGGCAGCACATACTAAAAAGTTGATTGCTTTATCATTAAAATATAGTACTAAGGGAAAGAGGAGTAACAGCTTGATTCTTCTCTATTCTAATTTAATCACATGCTACATATTGGCATCGTTCCATATTCTCAAAAGGCAAGCTGAACAGAATTAAGACAAAAGTGAACAGAATAATTATGAAAAGCATAATGCAGCATAAGAAATGGTTCAAGAATTAGAGATGTCATGTCTGAAAAAGAAGAATTTTATAAGGTGAGAGGTAATAAACAGTTTTAAGTAATTGATGCTCAACCTAATGGAATAGAGAATACTTAGATTTTCCTAAGAGATTCCAGTGTAAACTTACTGGCAGAAGCCACAGATGATTATATTTCAATTTTATGTAAAAAATGTCCAGCATCCAGAATTGTTCAAAGTTGAAATGTTTTGAATAAGAAAGTCATGAGTTCTCAATTCCCGGAGGTGTTCAAGCAGAAGCAAATGGGCTGTTCGGCTTGATATTCTTTGAGAAACCTTCCAGTTCAGGGATCTCAGTCATCTGGGATTCTGGATTTGCTGGAGCCACAGCTCTTGTATCTTAATACTTGAGCTGGATTGTAAACTCTATAAAGACAGTGCACATTATTCATCTTTGTTTTCCTCAGAACACCCAGAACAATGTTTTACTTATTTTCAATTTTAAAAGAATTCTTGGAGAGAGAACAAGCATATGGTTTATGAAATTCTTATAGACTTGGTTTCAACACTATTTTAGACCAGCCCTAGACTCGTAGTATTTGTGTAGGAGTAGTAGCTAGGAATAGACTACTTCTATTTTTGGCTGATGTATATCAGGAAAGGAAAAGAGGGTTAATTTTCAATTTTAATCTCATAATTGAATTTTTCTCAGCCTCTACTTGCTTTCCTTTTGACCACAGAAGGATGGAAGGTGTGCCCAAGCAGAGAGTCAGATAAACTGGGGAGCCAGTGCAAGGATGTGGTGGTCTCATGGAGGCCTGCAGGGGTAGTGAAGCCAGGAACATCCTCCAGCTGCAGTACTTAGGATTTGCAGAGTGACAGTTGCATGGCACACATCAAAAGCCCAATCATAAGATACCTGTGAATAAATCTAACCAAAGAGGTAAAGGATCTCAAGTAACTATAGAACACTCATGAAAGAAATTGAAGAAGACACAAAAAGATGAAAGACCATTCCATGCTCATAGATCAGAAGAATAAACATTGTTAAAATGTCTATACTTTCTAGAGCAATCTAAACTTTCAATTCCATTCTGATTAAAATTCCACCAGCATTTTTCAAAGAGCTGGAACAAACAATCCTAAAATGTGTATGGAACCAGAAGAGACCCCAAATTGCTTTTTTTTTTTAAGATTTTTAAAAAAATTTTTTTCATCATAACAGAATTCATAGTTTTTGCACCACACTCCATGCAATGCGTGCCCTCCATAATACCCACCACCTGGCTCCCCCAACCTCCCACCCCCTGCCCTTCAAAACCCTCAGGTTGTTTTTGAATCTCTCTGATGGCTATGATAATGAACATTTTATCATGTGTACGTTAGCCATTTGTATGTCTTCTTTGGAAAGTGTCTGTTCATGTCTTCTGCTCATTTTTTGATGTGATTATCTGTTTTGTGTGTGTTGAGTTTGAGGAGTTCTTTATGGATCTTGCATATCAGCACTTTGTCTGTACTGTCATTTGCCAATATCTTCTCCCATTCCGTGGGTTTTGTCTTTGCTTTGTTGACCGTTTCCTTTGCTGTGCAGAAGCTTTTGATCTTGATGAAGTCCCAAAAGTTCATTTTCACTTTTGTTTCCTTTGCTTTTGGAGACATATCTTGAAAGAAGTTGTTGTGGCCGATGCCAAAAAGGTTACTGCCTATGTTCTTCTCTAGGATTTTGATAGATTCCTGCTTCATGTTGAGGTCTTTTATCCATTTCAAGTTTACCTTTTTGTATGGGGTAAGAGAATGGTCGAGTTTCATTCTTCTACACATAGCTGTCCAATTTTCCCAGCACCATTTATTGAAGAGAATGTCTTCCAACGTACATTTTTCCTGCTTTGTCAAAGATTATTTGGCCATAGAGATGAGGGTCCATATCTGGGCTTTCTACTCTGTTCCACTGTTCTATGTGTCTGTCTTTGTGCCAGTACCATGCTGTCTTGGTGATCACAGCTTTGTCATAAAGCTTGAAATCAGGCAAAGTGATGCCCCCAGTTTTGTTTTTATTTTTCAACATTTTCTTAGCAATTTGGGGTCTAGGGGCGCCTGGGTGGCTCAGTGGGTTAAAGCCTCTGCCTTTGGCTCAGGTCATGATCCCAGGGTCCTGGGATTGAGCCCTGCACTGGGATTTCTGCTTAGCAGGGAGCCTGCTTCCTCCTCTCTCTCTCTCTCTGCCTGCCTCTCTACCTACTTGTGATCTCTGTCTGTCAAATAAATAAATAAAATCTTATTAAAAATGGGCAGAAGATATGAACAGACACTTCTTCAAAGAAGCCATACAAATGGCTATCAGAAACATGAAAAAATGTTTATCATCACTAGCCATCAGGGAGATTAAAATTAAAACCACATTGAGATACCATCTCACACCAGTTAGAATGGCCAAAATTAGCCAGACAGGAAACAACGTGTGTTGGGCAGGATGTGGAGAAAGGGGAACCCTCTTACACTGTTGGTGGGAATGCAAGTTGGTGTAGCCACTCTGGAGAGCAGTGTGGAGATTCCTCAAGAAATTAAAAATAGAGCTTCCCTATGACCCTGCAATTGCACTACTGGGTATTTACCCCAGAGATACAGATGTTGTGAAAAGAAGGGCTATCTGTACCCCAATGTTCATAGCAGCAATGGCCATGGTCGCCAAACTGTGGAAAGAACCAAGATGCCCTTCAACAGATGAATGGATAAGGAAGATGTGGTCCATATAAACAATGGAGTATTATGCCTCCATCAGAAAGGATGAATACCCAGCTTTTGTATCAACATGGACCAGACTGGAAGATATTATGCTGAGTGAAGTAAGTCAAGCAGAGAGAATCAAGTCTATGGTTTCACTTACTTGTGGAGCATAAGGAATAACATGGAGGACACTGGGAGATGGAGAGGAGAAGTGATTTGGGGGAAATTGGAGGGGGAGATGAACCATGAGAGACTGTGGACTCTGAGAAACAAACTGAGGGTTTTGGATAGGAGGAGGGTGAGGGCTTGGGTGAACCTGGTGGTGAGTATTATGGAGGGCATGTATTGCATGGAGCACTGGGTGTGGTGCACAAACAATGAATTCTGGAACACTGAAAAGAAATAAGATAAAATAAAATGGAAAAAACTCCAATCAATCCATGACCTGGCAGCAAGGCCCCAGCTAGGACATAAACCCAAGGGAGATATGCCAGGTGGACCTTGCTCAGAGAGAGGATGACCTTAAAAGAAGGGATCTGAATTTGTTGGGAATGGCCACCAGTAGTGTGTAGGGTCCTGACTTATGGTATGAGTCATCTTTGTGGCTTTCTTTCTATCCTTGGTCCTCAGATATGAGCTACTTTGTCTAATCCACTGAGGCCATGGGCCTGGAGAAAACTGGTGGTGCTCAGAATGGGACACAGGTCATATTCCATGTTCCCTACATCTTTCTGTTTCTTCCTGGAGTCAACAGAAGAAGTCCAAGTCTGTGCTGGTACTTTCTCTGGGAATTGATTTTAGTTTAGAGAGAAAACAGATGCAATGCAGTGTCCAGGAGCCAAAATAACATCCATTACTATGTCTTTCTACTTTTGTTCATGAACACAATGAGAATTAGGATGAATAGAAGACATTCTTCGAGGTTCTGTCTTGCAGAGGCTTGGACCCAAGCTTGTACACTCACTGCATCTGCCATTTTTCAGGATTTCCTCTCTTGACAAGCACATGAGATGTAAATGAGCATCTGAAACATTTTGGAGCCATACAGTCATGACCTTCTGAGCCCTAATGGGATTCCTGAGGGAAAAAAAAAAATTTCTGGGTCAGTCTTGTCGACAAAGCTGGGGCGTGAGGGTTGGAGCCAAGTGTGCAGAGCCTCGTTATCACCATAGACCATGTCTGCCAGCGGGGAATATTCTGTTTATTTTCTGCTATGAAGGTCTGAGAGATCTCCTTCTGCTGTTGTATCATTTCCCTGAAGTTGAATGATAGACCCTGAGAAGGCTGACTATTCATCCAACATCTGTTTCTCCGATTTTCCAGGCTCTTTGTTGTTTTGAAGTGCTCAGAATCAGTGTTTTAAGTGCATGTGGGCCTAATATTCAGTATATTAATACACACTAGAGACAGTTCTGCCTACTAGAAAGCCAGGTACTACAGGGTTATAAAAGTCATTTGATACCTTGTAAAGCCCAAGACACCTCACCAATGCCCAGGCCCTGTTACTTGATGTAGTCAGGTGATAACATGTGTACACTTGTACAGCCTTCTCCAGCAAATGCCAAAAGTTCATGCTAAGTACTACATAAATTATCACCTAATTAAGTACTGTTATGGTTTGGATTGGGGGGAAGTGTAAACTCAATTCTCCTTGGAGAGCAATATGCAGAAATATGATGTGGAATTAATTGTATGGGTCCAGGTCAAAGATCAAAGTACAAGTGGAATTGCCTTTGCGAGCAGAGAATTTGGAAAAGATTTTTGTAGGCACCTTAATAATGTCATTTTTCATGATTTGGCTTCTCCCAACCTGGAACCCCATTGGTTCCCTCTTCTTTCCTTCCTCAGTTCTCTGTAAATAGGTTGAAGGGCCATCCTCTCCACTTCTGCAGTCTCTGTCCACCCTAGTTCCCCGGCTAGGAGAAAGCTGTAGGAGGAAGGCCTTGGGTTTGAATGTTGGCTCCCCTAATTACTGGCTGACCTTGGGCAAGTTATCTAACTATGGAGCCTTAGGTCCCTCATCTGCAAAATGGGAATAATTATAGTCCCGATGGTAATAGGTCCTTGCGGTAAAAATGAGATAATCCCGGGCGCCTGGGTGGCTCAGTGGGTTAAAGCCTCTGCTTTCGGCTCAGGTCATGATCCCAGGGTCCTGGGATCGAGCCCCATATCGGGCTTTCTGCTCCTCGGAGAGCCTGCTTCCTCCTCTCTCTCCCTGCCTGCCTCTCTTGCCTACTTGTAATCTTTGTCTGTCAAATAAATAAATAAAATCTTTAAAAGAAATGAGATAATCCCTACACCACGTTGCATGATGCTACAAGGGATCAATAAACACCAACTGCTACCACCCATCTTCTCTTCCTACATAGACTGACAGGGTCATTGAACCCTTTGGTGATGGCATCATCTCTCTTAGCTTTTGGGTTACCACTCATTCTCCAGCTCAGAAAACATTCAACTTAAGGGGCCCATTTATCCATTTACAAATTCAATACATTAATTTGTTAAACCCTCTATGTGTGCCAGGTACTGAGATGTTTTCTAGCTCCTGAGGCTGAAAATTTTTTGAGCTTTAATCTCTTCTGTGATTCTGTTCTTAGGACCAAGTATTTTCTTTGGTCTCCTGGGAGACTCTTTGGTCCTGACCATCTCCCTACTCCAACTGAATTAATGTTACCACTTAACTCCATTATTTATCTATGAGTGGCTGTGTGGCAGGATGGGTGAAAACATGGGCTCTGGGGTCCAACTCTGTGATTTTGGGCAGGTGTTTTTATTCCTCCATGACTTAATTTCGTTATCTGCATTTTTACAATAGCACCCACCTCATTGGTTTTGTGCTGGTCTCTTACCCATTTATTCTCAGATCCATTGCTCACTATTCCTTTGAAAATGTGTCTTGCCTCCCAGCTGTGTTCAGTCAATGGGAGATATTGGCAAGAGACTGGAGGGCCAGGGAAGGGAGAAGTCAGGTGACTGGAGTCATTCCTCCAAGATCCCAGCCCCAGCTAGGTAGCCTCCATTTGTGGATTGAGTTTCTTCTAGTTATCCTGGCTCCTCAGCTCTGGAAACACCAGCCCATCCCTGTGTCCCCTCAACATACACTCCCATAGGGGGTCTTGTGTTTTTGTGTTTCTACTACTCTCTGGGTTGCCTCACCGCTGTCTATTTGGTGATGCAACTTTCCCAGTACTTTTGTAACCAAGTACCTGTATTAAATTCTTTCTATTGAACTATTAGAATAGACTCTACTTTCTTTACTGTGTAGGGTTTTGTGAGACTACATGGATTCATACATATAAAGATCTTTAGATAGTTATTATTACATACTAAGCACTCAGCACATTTTAGTTATTTCATTTTTGGGGGGAACTTACAATGTTAGACTATAAATCTTGGTTTATTTGACATGTCTCCTCTCTGTGATTTTCCCCTGCAAGGTTGGGATTGACCTCATATTTACTCCTGTATCCTCTGCCTCTACTATAACACCTGGAGGATGACAAGTGCTCGCCATATGGGTAATGACTGTGATTCCATTTCGAGTTCCCTGTTCTCAACTTGTCAATCTCTTTTACTGTCCATCTTCCCAGGAGCTGGATTTTTCCCTAGAACCCAGGCTGGCAGGAGATCACTGACTAGCAGATCAATCTGTGGGGGTGGCAATCTGTGCTTGTTGAAATGGATGTGCAAACCTTCCAGACGTTGCCTTTTCTCTCTGCTTCCAGCTTCCTCAGTCCTGCAGGCATGCTGGCTGGGTGATTAGCATGGTCTGCTGTCCCCATCCCCTTCCTGCCCAGCAATGTCTCTCTATTGCCCTCCCTGTTGGAACTGTCCTCTTCATTCCTGTCATGTCCTGTTGGTGAGTAAACTGCAGGCCCTGGATCCTTCTCTGTTTTTTCAAAGTCCTTCAATGAGTGGATATGAAGGATCTCATACATCAATATCCTCATGTCATTCTCAACTGATGCTAAGATTTTCTCTTTTTTCAATTGATTTCTGATATTTTTTTGGAGCATTTAGATATTCTTCAAGCACTGTCAGACCTTATGTAAATATCCATGCATTGTGAACTCTGTGATTGAGCACTAAGATGCAATGTTTTCCATGCTTGTTATTGGTGGACTCTAGGTCATTAGTCCATAGCCTTTTGGGAGAGCAAAACTTCAACTGCCAGAGAATAGTCATTTGAAATTTCACTTCTCCTGAGTTTTATCTTTACATTCCACAGAGAAAGACAAATAACAAGGAGAGTCCTTTAAATGCAATGGTGATTCATTGAACTTTTGCTGTGATCAAGCAAGGCTGTTAAATTCCTGGGGTACCTACATGGACAAAACACAAATTACAGTCTCTAAGGAGGCAATAGTCTAGAGCAAAGACACAAATCTCTAAAATCATGACAGATAGAGAACTGTGTTTATGTAAAAAGTGCCTCATGAACATAGAGAGAGAGTATTTATTCTTCCAGAGTGAAGATTTGGGGAATCTGGAGAGGAGATTATAAGAGAAGATGATGACACTGAAAGCAGAGATATTTTGAAAGCTTATTTTTAGGTACCTGACTTCTTTAACTCTAGGCTTCTCTGGTTAGGTTGAGGTTTCCCCTAGCATTCAGTTACATGCCTGGCCAAAGAGAAAGACTACTTTTTTCATAAGTACTCTGAGATTTTTGCATGTTTCAGAATTAACAAGGCAAAGTTACATCTTGCTCGTCTTATTATGCTTATACTACTACTAACATTACTTTATCTAGCATGACTGCTGTAAGGATTACTCCATCCTCCATCATGATGGCTACTACTAATAGACTACTTTCTACTGCTATTCCTACTGCCACAACTAGGGAATCCTTACTTTTACCAGATACCATTCTAAGTGTTTTATTTATTTAAGAGGGAAAAAAACTATCAATTTTTAAGAAGATGTTTCAAGGATATTGCCAAAAAAGGGTGATTGTTCCACCAGAAAAACTCAGTTAATATATGTAATAAAACATTACTCAAGCATCAGAAAGGATGAATACCCAAATTTTGCATCAACATGGATGGAACTGGAGGAGATTATGCTAAGTGAAATAAGTCAAACAATTATTATATGGTTTCACTTATTTGTGGAACATAAGGAATAGTATGGAGGACATTAGGAGAAGGAAGGGAAAATGAAGGGGGGGGCATTAAAGGGGGAGATGAACCATGAGACACTGTGGACTCCAGGAATCAAAGTGAAGGTTTTAGAGGGGAGGGGAGTGGGGGAATGGGTTAGCCTGGTGATGGGTATTAAGGAGAGCACATATTTCATGGAGCACTGGGTGTAAACAATGAATCTTGGAACACTACATCAAAAACTGATGATGTACCATATGGTGACTAACATAACATAACAAAAAAAATATTTAAAAAATGATCTCACTTCCAAAGTAGTCTGGTAGATCACATTGTAATTCCTTTTTTTGGGGGGGGGGTATGGTATTTATTTATTTATTTTTAATTTTTAATTATTATGTTCAATAAGCCAACATATAGTACATCACTAGTTTTTGATATAGTGTTCTGAGTGGTTGTCCTGTTTTCATTTTTTTCTCTCTGTGGTATCAGTAAATATTTTTTGATGAATGGTAATCATTTGTCCCCAGGTCATCTCTTTTCAATATTGACCACTAAATCTTCTCTTCTGTATCTTTCCAAACTATTTTGTGTACGACTTTGAGTACTAAATAATGTCAAATGGATAAGCTATGTGTGTACAGTTCTCTGGTGTCATGAAATGTGCCTATAGTTCCTCCAATGTAATTTAATGCCTTGCAATTTAACGCCTCTGTGCCTTGCACATGTTCTTGTCTCAAACAGGAACCACCTTTTTTCTTTCTCTGACAGGTCAACCCCTGGGCGTTCTTAATGTCTAATTCAGAGGTCCTCTCACCAGAAAACCATTTCCTTAGCGAGAGGTCAGGATTAGATGCAGTCTTTCCATTTTTATCACACTCTGTGCTGCTTTATTTTTCATCATGTGCAAGTTCAGTGCTCTAAATATTATCATTTATCACATATGATTATGCTTCTTTATCACTGATTCACTTGTTTGTCAGTCCCTATATACTATAAGCTTTTTTGGGGAAAACATTTTGTATCCTTTTTTTTTTTTTTAAGATTTATTCATTTGTGAGAGAGAAAGAGAGAGAGAGAAAGAAGGCTCTCACGTGTGTGTACGTGAGTAGGGGGATGGGCAGATGCAGAGGAAGAGAGAGAATCTCAAGCAGACTCCCCGCTGAGTGCAAGCCCCACCCAGGGCTCAATCTCACAACTATGAGATCAAGACCTGAGCTGAAATCAAGAGTCGGATGCTTAACTGACTGAGCCACTCAGGTGCCTCTGGATTTTGTATTCTTGATACGACCTTCCTTGTCACACAGAAAGTATTTCTGGAGCCAATGAACAAGTGAAGTTAGATCCAGGGACTATGTGAAGCAGGGATAAAATTCATTTTCTTAGTCCTAAGCTTTCTATAGACAGAATTCATCTGGTTGCACTGTAGTAGTTTTTTCATTTCCAAATTTAGCTCCATTAAAATAGATGTATATATGTGTCAATTTGATATACCTCCTGTGCTAGAATGGCCTCAGGGACAGTGGTGGAAACATTTCACTCACTTTGGCAAAGCAAGAAGAATGAGATTGGAGAGCACATCAAATATCAGCAGCTCAACTGAGGGAGCTGGAGTCTATTTCCAGTCCAAGGACTGGATATGTTCTCAGGGTGGGAAGGATGGTGTGTAAATAATTTGTGTGAGACTCTCAGCTGGCAACATTAATGAGAAATGGCCTCTTTCAGGTTTGAATGTTGTGAGCTCAGGAAGGCCCTGTGAGGCTGAGTCTGTTTTAAATATCTCTCAGCTTGACTCAACTTTTTTGTTGTTTTTGTTTTTGTTTCTTTTTTAAAATTAACATATAATGTATTATTTGCCCCAGGGGCACAGGTCTGTGAATCATCTGGCTTACACATTTCACAGCACTCAGCATAGCACATAACCTCTAGAAGATGTGGTATATATACATACAATGGAATGCTATACAGCCATCAAAAGAAATGAAATCTTGCCATTTGCAATGATGTGGATGGAACTAGAGGGTATTATGATCAGCTTGACTCATCTTGGTACCAGCTCCTCAAAACTCATGGTGCATTGGACAGTTTCCTTTCCCTGTAATGGAGTGTGTACATTGGCTAGGGCAGGCCAGGAAGGGCCATCCTGGCTTAGCTGGTTCATGGAGGAATGTTGTAGTGAATTGAGTAAGACAGTTTGAAAGAAGTCACTCAGAAGAATAGCAAGATGTTGCCTTCAAACAAGTTGCCTGGAAATAAAGTTACTTTCATTTACTTAGAAGCCATATTTTGGCTTCTAGATGTCTAAAAATCTTTGGACTGAGGTGTTCAGTCCAGAAGAAGTCTCATAGCCCATTGCAGATTAATAGAAGCTGGACGGTGGTGTATGGGGCTTCAAGAGGTGTGGAGAAGCAATGAATACTTACCTCCCTTCCACCCCTGTTCTGGCTTCACTGTCTGCAATGAACTATAGGACCAAAGAGTAAGGCAGACAAGATCAAAATACCACATTTTAACTGATAGTAGCAAGATTAGAGCATAGAGTTCAATGAGATAGTCAACTAGACTGCTTCAGTCATAGGTGACACTGGATCCTGAGACTTGGAATATCAGACAACTGATGATAAATGTACCCTGTGTACAAGGAGAGATGCATGTGCTCCCAAGATAAAGGAAAGAAGAAGGAACAGGTATGCTTTCCTTTATTTTCTTTAAAACTCAGCCATTGGATATGTCTCTCCTCTTCCACTAGAATGTAGTGAGTGAGGGACAGTAGGACTGAGAACACTACATTGATGAGTGTCCTTTTATGTGAAGATCAAGCATGGGAAAGAGGCCTCTTCTCTCTATTCTATCTGAGCATCAGACCATGTGTCCCACATGTTGCTTGCATGACCCGATGCGGCCTTCACTACAACCCTATATGTTGTATGTGCTAAGGCTCAAATCTGTATTCTGACTATCTAGTTTGTATCTGAGCTCCACTGTTTTCTAGCTTTGTGACTGTAGGCAAAGGATGCAGTTCTGGGAGTGAGTTTCTTAAAGTGCAAAATGGAGGTAATAGCAATACCTACTCTATAGCCTGTCATGAGTCTTAGTTAATTAGAACAGGCAATACAGAACATAGTTTATATATTACACTACACTTAATGAACATTATGCATGTGTGATATTATTATTTTCACAGATTAAAAACAACAGCAACAACAAAGGTCAGGCAAGTTGGGTAATTTGCTAACATGCCATAGATAATAAATGTCACACAAATTTGGGACTGTCTGACCCTGATGTCCATGCTTTTTCTGCTTCATTATGCTTCTCTCTCTCATGATTGATTCAATTATTGACCACTGGAGATTGATTTAACTTCCAGTCTCTGCACCCTCCCAAAAGGACCCCCGACTGAAAGTTCCAACTTTGTAATACCAAAGGTTGGTTCTCCTGCCAACTAGCTCTCCTTAGGAGAGGTCCCAAAGTCATCTCCTTAACATAACAAAAAGGCCCTTTACTGCTGTCATCACTTAGGAAAATCCTAGGGTTTTTGAGACCGATGAGCCAGGAAATGTGGATGAAGACCAAATATATATGAGAATATATGAGATATGAGAAATATATATTTGGTCATCTGAATGACCATATATATATATATATATATATATATATATATATATATTTATAAATCATAATATTTCAACAATTTCCTGTCTTCTCCATTATTCTCAACTCCTGCCACCCATCTCCTTAGGATCCATTGTCAAAATTCTTTTTCTTCAGAAAAACCTGGGGTGCCTGGGTGGCTCAGTGGGCTAAAGCCTCTGTCTTCGGCTCAGGTCATGATCCCAGGGTCCTGGGATGGAGCCCCGCATCGGGCTCTCTGCTCAGCAGGGAGCCTGCTTCCTCCTCTCTCTCTGCCTGCCTCTCTGCCTACTTGTGATTTCTGTCTGTCAAATAAATAAAATCTTAAAAAAAAAGAAAAACCTAATAATGATACAATTAATATTTAACATGTGCCAAGTATGCACCAGATTTTTTCTAAGTCTTTTACATTTACTAAAACATATTAACCTCACAATAACGATTTGAGTTAAGTAATATCTTTCCCATTTTACAAATAAAAACACACAGAGATGTTAGGGAACTTGTCCAAAATCTCACAGCTAGTAGGTGGTGGAGCTAAAATATATACATAGGCAGGCTGGCTTCCGATTATAAGCTCTTAACTTCTAGCTATATTGCCTCTCATGAATTACTAAGATGAATCATGCTAGGAAATTCCTGAGCTCCAAATAATCGTCCTCCACTTGGGTTTTCTCCTATGTCCATGTCATATACAGTCCCAGATCTTATTCTTCTCTTCAGACCCTCCACCTCTCCCAACCAAGTTTGACTACTTCCATTTTGGTGCCACTGTGGTTCCTGTCAATCATTTCTATTATAATCACTTATACTCACTCTGGCACATTTTTTATTAGTAAAATGTCATAATTATTGAGATACAGCTTATATTCAAAGAAATGTAAAGATCTTGAGTGTACAGTTTAATTAGTTTTGACAAATGCATACAAACTGTATAAACCACACCTCCCTCAGACCCAGAACTTTTCCTTTGCTCAGGAAATTCCCTCATGCCCCCTTCTAGCACATCCTCCTTCAAACCAGCCACCATTTTGATTTCTTTCACTGTTGGTTTAGCTTTGCCTAAGAATGTTGTATATATGGAATCGTACAGTATGTAACTTTGTTTGCTTATTTTTATTTCACCTAACACAATGTTTTGAGATTCATTCTGTATCGTTGCATGTATTAATAATTTATGATTTTACTGCTCATATTCCATGATATAAATATATTGAAATTTGTTTAGTCAATGGATATCCTGACATTTGTTCATTTATTTTTCTGATGGGACACTTGTGTTTCTCTTTTCAGATTTTGACTCTCATGAATAAAGACCTCTGAACATTCTTGGAGCAATATTCTTGTGGACAGAGAACATGTTTTCATTTCTGTCAGATAAATACAAAGAAGTGGAATTCATGGATCAAGAATAGAAGTATGTTTAATGTTACTTAAAAACATTGCCAAACCATTTTCCAAAATGGTTGTACCATTTTATATTCTTACCACCAATGGATGAGAGTTCCAGTTGCTTCTTAGCCTTACCACCATTGGTATTTTCAGTCTTGAATTTTAGTCATTTTAGCATTGGGTAGTAGTATCTCCATGTGGTTTTAACTTGCATTTTCTTGCTGACTAAAGATGTTGAACACTTAGTCCAGTACTTTTTGGCTATTCATCTATCTTCTCTCATGAGATGTCTGTTCAAATATTTTGCTTTCCACCCATCTCTGCCATTTCTATATAGATTTCTTAACTTTTAATTTTTGAATTATAAGTGCTTATAGGTTATGGATACAATCCCTTCTTTGTTTTATACTGCAAATATTTTCTCCCATTGTGTGGCTTGTCCAGGCATTTTTTCTAATGGTGTCTTTTGATGAGTAGAAGACAAATTTTGATAAAATTCAATTAATCATTTTCTTTCTTTAATTGTTAGTACTTTCATGGTTATGCCATGAAGATGACCTTCAATACTTTACAGTTTGCATTTTACCTTAGGTCTATCATCTATTTTGAGTTACTTTTTGTGTGTGGTGTGAGTTAGAGTTTGTACCTTCTTTCCCTCCATATCTAGGTATTTTGGCAACATTGATTGAAAAACTTCCTTGCATTGAATTGTTTTGCATACTTTGTCAAACCTTAACTGAATGAAAAAGTAAGAGTATACAACTTGCTTGTTCTCATCCTTAGGGAAAAGCTTAACATTGATTGATTTGTGGATGTTAAGTCAATATACCATTTCTTAGATGAATCCCTCTGAATCGTGATGCTTTGCCTTTTTTAATATATTGTAGAATTTAAATGGCTAATATTTAAATTTTTTCCATTATATTCACATGTAACGCTGATCATTAGTTCTCTTTTAATGTTTTTGAATGATGTTGGGATCATGGTTATACTGTGCTCATAAAATAAGTGTACAATGGGATGCTTGGGTGACTCAGTCATTAAGTGTCTGCCTTTAGCTTAGGTCATAATCCCAGGGTCCTGGGATTGAGCCCTGCAACAGGCTTCCTGCTCAGAGGGGAATCTGCTTCTCCTTTTCCCACTTTCCCTGTTTGTGTTCCCTCTCTCACCGAGTCTCTCTCTGTCAAATAAATAAATAAAATCTTTAAAAAAATAAGTGTGCAAGACTGTGAGTTTTACTTACTTGATAGAATTCACTAGTGCCTCCATTTGGCTCAGAGTTTTCTTCGTGTATGCTTTTTATTTTATTTTTCTAATTTATTTTTTAAAAATATTTTATTTATTTGAGAGAGAAAGAGAAAGCACACGTGAAGTGGGGGAGGAGCAGAAGGCGAAGGACAAGCAGAATCCATGCTGAGTGCAGAGCCTATGAGGGGCTTGATCTCAAAATCCTGAGATCATGCCCAGAGCCAAATCAAGAGTTAGACACTCAACCAACTGATCCACCAGGATCCCCTTCATGGTATGATCTTTAAATACTAACTTGATTTTATTTACTTATTTTATTTTTTAAAATTTATTTGGCAGACAGAGATCAGAAGTAGGCAGAGAGGCAGGCGGAGAGGGCAGAGAGGCAGGCAGAGAGAGAGGAGGAAGAAGGCCCCCTGCTGAGCAGAGAGCCGGATGTGGGGCTCGATCCCACGACCCTGGGATCATGACCTGAGCTGAAGGCAGAGGCTTTAGCCCACTGAGCCATCTAGGCACCCCCTAACTTGATTTTATTAATAAATATAAGGCTACTCAGATTTTTTATTTCTTCTTGGGTCTGTAAAACCTATGGTAATATTCCCTCTTTCATTCCTGATACTAATAATTTCAGTTTTTGGTCTGCTTTTTAATTTAGTAAAAGTAGAGACTTATCAATATTCTTTTCAAAGAATGAATATATAATTATATTGATTTCCTCTATACTTCTTATTAATTTTATTGGTTTGTATTATTTTACATTATTTCTTCCTTCCATTGCCTTTAGGCTTAATTTCTTCTTCTTTTTCTGGATTTTGTGATGGAAGGTTAGATCCTTGACTTTAAGCATTTATTCTTTTCTAATATAGGTATATACAGCTACAAAATTTCCCCTAAGCAGTGTTTTAGTTGCCTCCTAATGCATGTGTAGATGTGTCTTAATTATGATTCCATTGAATATATTTTCTAATTTTGCTAGCTGTAATTCTCTGACTGAAACAGAGTCAGATGCTTAACTGACCACACCACCCAGGAACCCCTATATCACCTTTATTTCTTTTTTTTTAATTTACATTTTTTTACATGTATGTATTTTTTTATTTTATTTTATTTCTTTTCAGCGTAACAGAATTCATAGTTTTACAACAGACCCAGTGCTCCATGCAATGCGTGCCCTCCATAATACCCACCACCTGGCTCCCCCAACCTCCCACCCCCCACTTCAAAACCCTCAGGTTGTTTTTCAGAGTCCATAGTCTCTCATGGTTCATCTTTCCCCCAATTTCCCTCAACTCCCTTCTCCTCTCCATCTCCCCATGTCCTCCATGTTATTTGTTATGCTCCGCAAATAAGTGAAACCATATGATAATTGACTCTCTCTGCTCTTATTTCACTCAGCATAATCTCTTCCAGTCCCATCCATCTTGCTACAAAAGTTGGGTATTCATCCTTTCTGATGAAGGCATTATACTCCATAGTGTATATGGACCACATCTTCCTTATCCATTCGTCCATGGAAGGGCATCTTGGTTCTTTCCACAGTTTGGCGACCGTGGTCATTGCTGCTATAAACATTGGGGTAGAGATGGCCCTTCTTTTCACCACATCTGTATCTTTGGGGTAAATACCCAGTAGCGCAATTGTAGGGTCATAGGGAAGCTCTATTTTTAAATTCCTGTGGAATCTCCACACTGATCTCCAGAGGGGCTGCACCAACTTGCATTCCCACCAACAGTGTAAGAGGGTTCCCCTTTTTCCACATCCTCTCCAACACACGTTGTTTCCTGTATGGCTAATTTTGGCCATTCTAACTGGTGTGAGGTGGTATCTCAATGTGGTTTTAATTTGAATGTCCCTGATGGCTAGTGATGATGAACATTTTTTCATGTGTCTGATAGCCATTTGTATGTCTTCATTGGAGAAGTGTCTGTTCATATCTTCTGCCCATTTTTTGATATGATTATCTGTTTTGTGTGTGTTGAGTTTGAGAAGTTTTTTATACATCCTGGATATCAACCTTTTGTCTGTACTGTCATTTGCAAATATCTTCTCCCATTCCGTGGGTTGCCTCTTTGTTTTGTTGACTGTCTCCTTTGCTGTGCAGAAGCTTTTGATCTTGATGAAGTCCCAAAAGTTCATTTTCGCTTTTGTTTCCTTTGCCTTTGGAGACATATCTTGAAAGAAGTTGCTGTGGCTGATA